>JBBPOJ010000911.1:0-18729 GCA_038091395.1 Leccinum rimulosum
TCTGGGCTTATCTCCCTGGTCAACATCCATCGTGGCCGCGTCGTCGGTAGTTGTCCTCCACTGTGCATACAACTTGCGGGATCTTTCCACAATTTTGGTCAGCAAGGGCTAGCAGCATTTATGAGCACAAGGAAATCGATGAGAAAAAAAAAAGGAAACACACCAGTGCCTGAGCTACTTTGGGACATTCCTCGGCCACCTTGGCAAACAGCCGGTGAACAGTGTCGAGCTCTTGGAGAGCAAATGGTGCCAAACTAAGAAAAGGGGTTCTGGACACGATCAGGGATAGAGCAACCTAACGCCCGGGAACTTGTGAGCAAGGTTGAGTTGACAAGCGGATGTATACGTACTGCGCCTGAAAATGCATTGAACCAGAAACACATAAATCGCTTGCTTAATTGCGGTTCCCGTTCTTCTAGCACACTCAGGGTGGCAATAAGGCGGGACGCGCTAAGATAAGTCGCCACAGCGGATGGTGCGAACTTGTGTTGGTTCGAGAACGCGTCATAGTCGCTCACGGCCTCGGTAAAAAAGTTTCTGTGCAACTGAAGAAGAACTAACGGTCGTCGTGTCTGCAGGCGCCTTGATAACATTGCGACGATATAATCGTACCTATTTCGCGACCGCTGGACACCAATACCTGTTGCATGGTGAGTTGTCGATTGTCATGGATGCCGTCGAGGTAGAATATGTCGAGCGTGGGCGGCACATTAAAGTCGCGGATGGTCTTGTCGACGTCCAAAATTTTTTGGTACGGCTGCGGCTGGGCCGAGATGGCTGTGGTTAATACAGGGGTAAGACAATGGAGAAAGAATCCGTGTTTCCATTCGTGGTCTGTCAATTGCGTAAACGGGGCTTAGGTTGCACGGATCCACGAGGCGATTGATGCTCACACGATTGAGAACCGGGAACAATGTACATCTCCGGCGCTGCGTACGACGGACGGCGGCAATCGACATGGTCTAGGCATATCGAAGGCGGGCGTCCGAGGGATAGTGCCTTGGGAAAAAAAAAAGGGTCGTAAGGACGAGCGAAAAAAGGGCGGGTTACATACAAGACGTGCGTCCAAATTGAGGAGCTCCCAAAAGAGCATTCTGCGGCGCTGCGATTCCTCGGGAATAACCTTCCATCTGTTTCCATCACGATCTGGGGAAGACGGCGGTGAGCGGAGGGTGATGTCGTGATGGCAGGGTCACGCACGAAGACCCAACTGGGAAGCATGGCGGTGAGGAGAATCAAGGAGAACTTCGGGAGAAACTCACGCTCTGGGCCAACTTGACGGCGAGTCCCATGATGCTCCAAGCATAAGCCACGGCCTGACTCTTGTCTGAGAAAATAAGGAGATACCAAACCATGTAAAACTAGAATCCTGTGAAGATGGCGGAGCGGATCGAGGGGGGATAACGTACGAGGGTCTGGATGAGGTCTAGATTGGGTTCGTCCATGAGGTTCATTTCGCATAGGGAAGCTCTGGCGAGGCGGTGGTACAGGTCTGCGCGGGGAGGTTCGCTCTGCTGGTTAAGATCGACGAGGAGACCTATGGACATTATGATGAAAAGGAGGGATAATCGTCGGAAGCAGAGGTCTTGTGCGGGAGTTGTGTAAACGTGATGAACCAGATTTGGGAGCCAAGTCTCGCTTGGGTCGAGGTTGTACCTGGTGGGAGTGGTTGTCGGGAAGGCGGAGGAGGAGAAAGGGGATACTTACTGCCAGAGGGCGTTGAGACGGGCTTGGGTGCAGAGATATTCAGCCTCTTTGCGGGAGGGAAGCATGCTATATATGCGTTCACGCATGGAGTTGTTGGGGAGCCATGGATACGGAAAGGTCTGGCTGAGTTTTTCGATCTCTGGGGAGAGTCTCGGGAGGTCTGAGGTTGCGATCTCGACGGAAGAGCTTCTGTCCTGGGTGAGTGCAAGCAGTGAGGGGGGATACGGGAGAAGACGAGAACGAGGAGTAAAGATACCTCTGATGGACGGGACGAGTGAGGGTCTACGTCGTGCGAGGAGGAGGGAACGATGTCGTCGCGGCTGAGTGTGCGGGAAGGACCACCCATGTGTGGATTGTAAAGTTCTAAAGAATTTTTGATGCGGAGGAGGTCCTGGTTGAGGAGGGGGTGTTGATCAACAGCGCACTTTGCCTGGAGGGAGCCAAGGGCCTCCTCGAGCTGGCGTATGCGATCGCTCATCTGAATAATTTTGGCATGAAGCTGCTCGGTGTTTGCGAGGATAAATCTGGCGGTGGATGAGCGGGGAGAACGTGGAGAACGTGGAAGAGACTGACCGGCTGCCCTTGCCCGAGGTGAGTGCGCCTGTGTGCAGGGATGAGCACTGTGATCCGGGGAGTTGGGGAGAAATGAGACGGACCGTCTGGGCAAATCTCTGCGCATCCTCGCTTTGAGCAGGATTGGCATGGAAAGACACGATCGCACTAGAATGGGGGGGTGAATTGGGAGAGAGAGAAAGGGAGGGAGGAGGAGGACCTTTAGCTTGAGCCTGTGAGATAATTCAGAAAAGGGAAATAAGAAAAAGAAATAAAAAGAGTCGAGCGAACCTGCGACACTCTGCGCACGAGAGCGTTTGTTTCTTTTGCTTTCTGTCGTCTTGTCTCGGTCGTTTGTTGGCGTTCATTGGCGTTTATAACAACAACTCCGACTTCATCGGACATACATATCCCCCACCACCACTATCAATTATGTAATCACAACTCCTATTCCCCCGCTTACAACCGTCCCGCACCGGCCCGCTCAAGCATAAATCGTGTCTCCGTCGCTGCCTCAGCCAAATAATGCTTCAACGTCGCACCGTCCCCCCTCAGAGACGTGATCGTCCACCTCACGTAGTGCTCGTCAATCGAGTACGACAGCCCATACCCGTCGGGTACCACTGCCCCATCATAAGTCAGCAACGCCACATTCCGTACGATCGCACACTCTCACCTTCTCCGTATCCCCATCCGTCCAGGTACTTGGACGACAGCTGCGACGTAGATAGCTCCCAATGGCTGCTCCTCGAATAAGCCGAGTCCGTGTACATATCCGGAATCTCCTCTCCGTCCCGCAGCATCCGCTTCAGCCCAAACAGGTGCCGATCGACGCCCTGTCCATCGCTCGCCCACGCTGCATACTCCAGGTGTCGTGCGACCGCACGTCGGAACAGCCTCGCGCGCTCGTGGTCCTAGTACACATCCGTTCAGTTCGGCCCCGCCTTCTCTCCGCGGCGACACTCACTATCACGTCAGGGTCCAGCATTGCTTCCGCCCATGCCTTGCTTTCGTTGCTCGCACTTCGGATCACCTCGGTCCGGCCAGCCTGGTATTTCCGCGTCTGGCAACTCTCGTACGTTACCCCAGGCCGGTCGAACATCTTGTGGAACGCGAGCTGCTTCACCAGCTGCACCCATGCGTCCGGAGACACCTTGAATCGCTTCATCAGATCCTTTCCATACCCCTCGTAGTGCAGCACCTGTCTCACACGTCAGCATCATTGCCACACCTGCTCACTTTCGACGATCACGACTCACTTGCATCTCCTGCTGTCCCACCAGTGCGTCAAAGTGCTTGCAAGCTCCGTCGATATACCCACGGCATCGCTCGTCCAATTCAAACTCGAGTTCCCTCGGTCCTTCAAGATCGGCCCCAGTTGACGCAGTGCGACCCGGTCCAAGGTCGACCTTGTTCGCAGCGAGCGACCCCAGCATGAATTCGTTCAACCGCAGCGTCGGCGTGCCGTCCATGCACGAATGTTCACCAATGAACCCCGAGCGCCCGTTTTCGAATACGAGCACTGCAGTCCATACTTAGGTTAACTGTAGCACACTTGTGCCCATAATTGAATCTTACGTTGATGCTTGTCGTAAAATCTGTTCCGTCCATCTCCGACCCAACACGCCCAGGATATGTCCTCGCGCGTGACGGGCTTGGTATCATCCAGACATACAATGATCGCAGCAGACTCGATGCGCTCCAGCGACTTGCCATTCACTGGAGAAGCTGCCAACAGGGCAGCTCGTGCCTGAAAACCAACATTAAACACAGAATGGACAAAGATATCACTACTACCCACTTCCGTCCAGACGTCGCGATTTTCGCTGGTCAAGGCACCGACGGGGACGCCTGTGTCGTTTCCGGCCAACGCGATCACACGCTCGATCTGACTGTGTCAAAGTGAGCTCGGAACGCGTTATAGGACATAACCCAACGCACACTTGAAGTTCTGCAGCAGTCAGCTCTCTTCCTTTGGGCGTCGCGAGCTGCACCTCGAAGAACCTGTTCTTGCGCAGGAAGACGACGTGATTGTGGGTCTGCGGATCGAACTTGGCCGCAGTGTCACACTGCTTGACGGGGTACCGGCATGCGTGGAACCTGACATGCGCGTGAGCAAAGCAACGCAAGACAAGCGACGAGAGTACTACTGACAACCACTTGTACGAGTCCATACACAGAGGCACCCCACGAACCTTTTCAGGCTCGAGCTGTTTCCTGCCGTGAACCCCAGTGCGGTCAGAACCAACGACGTGTGATTCGGATAAACAAAATATACGCAACGACTCTGTCAACGCTCTGAACGGGAGCATCGCCTTGATGAGGCTCGCCGCACGCTGAGCGGGATCCCGCGTGTGGCGATCGTCGAGGTGGACATAAAAGTAGCTCACGAACACCACGACGGGATCGCGGTAGGCCATGTACGCCACCTCGTTCCACCAGTCTGCGAGCCAGTTCTTGACTGTGGGATCTGCGGCGCGGGACTCGAGGCGGGCTTGGAGGGACGCTGCGAGCGGTGACGCCAGGAAGGCGTGTGCGCGGGTTTGGGTTGTGGCGTACTCGGCATCGGAGAGAAGGGGCTTGACGGACTCGAGGTATTTGGATATGGTCGAGGTGAGCGGGGGTACGGGAAGATGGGGAAGGGATGCTTGGAAGCGGAGCATTGGACCGGCGGAAGGGTCCTCCAGGTAGCCATCCGGGAGTGAGTGTGCATGATGATGCGAGACGGAGCGCCGGTTGGTCATGATCTGTGCACGTCGCAACGCGCGAGAGGGAAGAAATCTGAGCATCATCAACAAACGAGTGTAGCAGTAAGATAATTACCGCTCGTGAACAAGTCGGCGTTTAAGCGCTCAAAGTCGTCACTTTGATCCGTGTTTTTTGTTGGCATGTGAATAATTGGTGTAGTAAAAGCTGGTGTTCCGAGCACCGGATTATCCCCACTCTCTTCAATCGATTCGGAACAATGTAATATCAATCATCAACGTAGAGTCTGCTCTGGTTCGGACGGAGTCCGTGACACTGTCATCCTTTGCATCGGTATATCTTCGCTAGTATCATGCCCCAATCCCTCTCTTTCCTCGCCCTCCGCAAATGCGATAGACGAACTGCTCACCCCATGGCTAGATAAAGCCGTCAATCCAAAACCCGTGTCAGTCCCATGCCCTCTTCCGCCGTAAACATTGCGTGCACACATTTCCCGCATAGTCAGGATGAATCGCGGGGTAAGCGTGGATATAGGAATGATTTCCAGAAGGTTCAAGGCTACATTCTGCGGTCTCAGTCCTGAAATTCTTCCAAAGCCATATAGAGCGTTGATGAGATTCCACATCAGGATGCTGCAGCGGAACGTAGACGTTAGCACCCATACCCACCCTGTAGCGTCAGAGGGGACAAAGAGGGAGGACGTACGCGAAAAAGTAAACCGCACCATCCACAACCAGCAGATTAATGAGTGGGCTCAGACGCCACTGTTTCGTAGTTTTGTACGTTTGAACGGATCGCTTCACGAACTGGATGATCACTAGGGTGCACATCACTCCAGCATGCACGAGTTGAGAGACACTGGTCGCTTTGTTCCAGTCGGTAGGAACGAGTCCTAACGAGCAAAACGAGAAATCCAGAATCGTAGTGTCAGTCACCTCTGTGGGATATTCAGACGAAATGATCCCATCAACACAACGTATCACCCGCTAATTTCAGCTTCTACATACCTTGCATGATTTGTTTTGGGTTGCTGCTGATGACGGATTCAATAGTTGAGGGAATAACTTCCCCGAGATAAGAAGTAAGCAATATACTGAGTATTATCCTTGATCGACTGTACATTGCCCACAGGCGTAGAATCATCACCACTGTAATAAGGGCGATGCGTCGTTGCCTTTTTTTTCAAGTGGACGACATTACTACTCACGATCGGCTGCGCAAATATACACAAAAATTGACCATAAAGTGATGGTGCTGAGTACCCCGCCTTGGAATTATCCTTAAACCGTGCATACACGGGAAACAGCGGGAGGGAGCACTTACAACTGATCCACAACCAAGGTTCCAGGCAAAGTATTAATCATAGTACGAAATGGAGACTCACAGCTGAAGGTCATAATCATTCACTGGTCAGTGATGGAGGAAACGAGGAAAAACTCACCTTTGCTGGACCTGGCACAAAGGAAGTCCCCACTTTGAGGGAGTGATTCAGTTCAATTGAATGCACCATGTCAAATTTTGGACTTACGGATGGAAAGGAGTCTGGTGAACCAATAGTGAGAAGTTAGCATTCAATGCACGACTTGTGACAACCCTGAACTCACATAAAACCACAAAGTCCGAGATATCGAACCTGCAACAATGTAGCAATGATTTAGCATATGATCACGCCTATAGGTGCTCAAGTTTCAAACGCACGATAACAAAGAGTGTGGAAACCGGGGTCCAAGGTCTATTCTGTAGTCGCATTAGTAGAAGCATCACATCTTGAATAAAATAATGTTCTCGAACCCAGATGTATTCAATCTGTCCAGGTAATCAGCCAGAGTGAGGCTCATGCATAATTTTTGAATGAAAACATGAAACACAATACCTCACTCGAAAATGTGAGGACTGGAAATATTGGTTCAGAACAAACTTGGTTCAACGGACAAGTTGAAGAGGGTATTACTGTAATCATATACGATGGCAGTGACGATCACCACTGCAACTCCTTCTTAGAGACAGGTGCGGGTGTTCGAATAAGAATGGACGCACGGGAATCATAATTATTCTGATGAAGGTTCGCCAAGGTAATTTGCAGAGCAGCAGCCATCATAGTGCGTTGTAGAAACACTAGAGACTCTGGGCGTGAAGCTGTGAAGGACGACGGGAATGATTGTCCCAAGGGATCTCGTAGGTTAGGCAACACAAGAGATAACAAGACTAGGCAGAAATGGAGTGACTGGTACGATAGAAAGGAGTCCGGAAGGGTGTTTGGAGCGCAGGAAGACGGTCCGGTCGGCGGTGCGAAAGCTCAGATGGGACGTACGGGAAACGGTGAGATGAAGTGCAATGGGCACTTAGATGACCAGGGGACGTGCGTTCGTGCGGTATCATACCTATGAGTTATTTAAAAGGAGACTGTTATTGGACCGATGACACGGAGACACGCGGCGGGAGCCGAGTGATGACGGAACGCGGTTTGAAATTTGATGGGCGATCCGGCAGACTATGGTGAATGGCTGTATATCAACGTATCCAGGAGGCTCTACAAGGCTCTACAGTATTAAGAAAAGCAGGCAAGAGAAAGAAAGATCATCACGGAAAACTTTGCACGTGATGTTTGTAGAAATTGAATATCATTCAAATTTTTTTTGGACAAGCGACGTGATCATTGCGTAAGTCCTTATGAATATCATCCACTCCATGGCATGTTATTAGTACTACGTCTCATGCGTTCTCAGCGAGTACTGTAATCTACTCTAAATAAGGGCACAGTTTCTCTGCTACCTCCAAGACGAGTTTCCGGATGGGCTCCTTCTTTGCGATGTCCAGTTTGCTCTTCAACGTCTCCCGCACCCGCAGTGTCTCCAACAACACCGTCACCTGATCCATGTACGGAGACAACCGAACGAGCAGTCCAAGACACGCAGTCAGTCGGTGCACTGTCTCTTCGTTGCTCGTCTCCCGTTCGATCCCTTCGAGAACACCCACCATAATCTCCACTTCCCACTCTTCGTTCTCCTCTGCACCCACGCCGTCGTCTCGCGCCTTCACCTTTTCCACCCGACGTTTCTGCAGGAACGCCGCGATATTGAATGCCACACTCGCAGCCGCAATCCGCACCAGAGCATCCTCGTGCAGCAGCGCGTCGACCAGCAGCTTCGTCGCCCCCTCTCGTGCAGACAGAATCACCTCTCGCCCCAACACCTCGTTCGAGAACGCGTTCGCGAGCATGCGCAACACAGTTAGCAGGTAGTTGCGCGGCACATCCTCCGCTTCCAGCGCCTTGTTCACCAACCGTTGCATTGGCACACCCGACTTCTTCGTCGCGTTCCATGCTGCAAACGAGCCGTTCAGCAGCGCAATCCGCCAAATATCCACCAGCGGGAACAACCCGCTCGGCCCAAGGTTCTCTGCCAGGCCAGATGCCAGTTCCGCCCACCCGTCAAAGTTCGTGGATTTCGGCTGCTGAGGGGGCGATGCGGTGCAAGCCTTGAGGAACGGAAGGACTCTCCCTGACAGAGTCTGTCTCGCTTGTGCTTGTGTCACAGTCCCCGTCCACGACGCTACACCCCCGACGAGTTCCCCCAACTTGGTAAACATAACATCCAAGTTGGGCACCTGCTTAAACAGGATCGGATCCAGTGAGACAGCTTCAACCGCCGGCAACCGCAGCGACGTATGTGCATGTGCTATCAATTTCTCGTCAGCCATACAGATATCAAGGCCAGCTAGAGTGGACGACTAACGGGGAAACGCCTCATAGATCAGCAGATCCACCTGCGTCTTCAATTCCGGCGCATTCACCCCTTGCAGCTGATGTTTCTGCAAATCAACGTTGGCTCAGCCAATCTATTCGTCCGTTGCCTGCGCATCACCTTACCTGTTTGCCGTCCAAGAAAAAGATGAACGTGGGCGTGGCGCGAACCTGATACTCGCTTGCCACTGCCCCGCTCAGCCCGACGCTCATATCGATCTTGGCAAACCCCACCCCACCCAATGCCCTGCTTTTGCTCCTCGAGAGCTCTTCGAACACGGGCTCGATCATCCGACAGGGTCCGCACGTGGCACTTGTGAAAAAGGCCACTACTGCGCGATGCGTTCGCAAGAGGTTCTGGAATGACGCAGGGTTGGTGGTGATGTGCATTGGCGACGTGAGCGGCGCGTCTGGTGCTGGCATCGCTCGCGAGGATGGCCCAGGCACCGGTGCAGATGGAGGAGCTAGAGCTGGGGCTGGGGCCATGGAAGGGACACCGCCGAGCGACGAACTGCCTGCCACGGCCTGTGCGGCGACAGACTCAAGGAGACCCGCCGCGAGCGCTGGATTGGGTGTGGGTATGCTCGTGCTCGCCGGCGCTGGGCGAGCGACGGTTCCGTTGCTCTGGGGCGTGGGCCGGTTGGTGAACATGGCGTCGATGCTGGGTCGGAGAGCTTGCCCAAAGGGTGTCGAGAGAAAGTCACTGGGCAACGCTGCAACGCGCGTTGGCGTCCATCGTTGAAACAGTGGAGGGGTTGGGAGGGTACTTACACTTGATGTAAGAAGGGATACTACCGCTGGTCAGGAATCCGAGACAATCATTGGTGAATGAGTTGCAGTTGAAGTCTATCGCACGACGGTTGTTCGCCTGCTCTGTCTGTTTGAAAAGTGAGGAATCGCTTACCGAGGAGGTGGTACTGCGAGGAAGACCGCGGGTCAGCGTCTATGTGGCACGAGGCAGAGCGACGGCGCACATACCTTGTCTGCAGTGTAGGTTTCGCGCATTTCGCCGAGGTAGTCTTCAAACGTTCCTTCGTCTATCTCTGTCTGTCCCATTTCGATGATCCGCAGTGGTGATCCATGCTGTTCAAGTTATATCGGGGGTGACGACAGTGACGATGGGTGGTGGAAGAACGACGCACGTGAGACTCTCCGGGAGGCGTAATGCAGATTCCTTGTCCATAGAATATTTCCTTGCCAAAGACGACGACGGACGTGTGCCTGCGCGTACTTGTCAGCCTCACCCGCTCGCTTGATTCGTATCTGCGAGACGAACCATACGCCGTCTATCTGGCGGCCAGTGAGCTGGAGAGAGAGCTGCCGGGCTATTCCGTTGCTGAGATCGTACACGTAGAGCTGGACGGGGGCAGACATGCAGGGAGGATGCAGAGAATGTGGACTACTTGCTGTACGCAAAAGCAGTACGAATCAGTTTTAGTATAGGACGCGCAAGCGATGCGTGTACATTGCGTGTATGGCATGACATGATCGATCGTAACCAAGCGATAAGATAAGATTAAGAAAAAAATACAGATCCAGGGGGGTATCCTCCTACAACTTCGCCCTCGGTTTCGCCTTGAGCTTGAGCTCCCGAGCGCGATCTCGCAACACGCGACGAAGCAGCTTGCCGCTCGGATTCTTGGGAATCGAATCCACCAACTCCACCCCTCCCGCAAGCCACTTGTACGCCACCTTGTTGTTTGCTACAAACTTTTGTCCGTTCCATCGTCAAGATCGTTGTTTCTGCTAAAGGTAGACCACGAACCTTGATGATCGCAGCCTTAACTTTCTCTGCCTCCCCAGGGTTCGCTGCGACGCGCTCCGCAACCTGCGCACGGAGAACGACAAACGCCATCGGTAATTCACCGCTGTAGTCGTCCGGAACAGGCACGACGCACGCGTCGGCGACTTCAGGTATGCCCAACAAGCAGCCTTCCAGTTCGGCAGGCGCCACTTGATACCCCTTGACCTTGATCATTTCCTGCGAAAAAGTCTTCAGCACGGGCAACCCAACTCTCGTGAACAACCGACTTTGAGACGATCGACGATGAACACTTCCTTGTCCTTGTTGATGATCACTTCGTCGCCCGTTCGGAGCCACCTATCCTATGTCAGCGTCACGATTCGACCAGACCATCCAGGTAGCAGAGTGTTTACCCATCTACAAAAGTTTCCTTCGTCCTACGATGCCGTTCAACTCGAGACGACATCAAGATACGAGTCGACTCACGCCTCTTCGTTGTTCCAATACCCGAGCGCTAGCGAAGGCATCTTGACATACAGTTCACCAGGCTCATTGAATCCAACAAGCGTTCCGTCCGGCTTCACGACGCGAGCAGTGACGCCCGGGAGGAGCCTTCCACCGCTTCCTGGCACGCCAATTCTCGTCTCTGTAGAAAACATGGAGATCGAGGTGCACGACTCGGTCATTCCTATAACAGACCTCGATTCGTGAACGTCAACGAGCGAGATAATGACACCTACCATAGCCTTGGCCGATCTGCGCGTTGGGGAGGACCTTCACGATTTGGCTCATGAGTTCCGCAGACAAGGGCGCTGCACCAGATATCACATATCTGATACCCGAAAGATCGTAATCTTTCGTCGCCGGATGCTGATCTCGTTCAGTCACTGTCAGGAATGGCGAACGTTGAAACTTACCTTGCAGAGCAATACAATTTGAGGGGGAACAAGCCTATGATGGTTCGTCAACTAAACAAAAATGGACGAGTAGCAAGAATTACATCAGGAGCGTGATCTTGTGACGACGGATGCTCTGCAAAAAGTCCACAAAGTTAAACTTTGGCATCACCACTAACGTCACCTAGATCTACGGTCATCGAGATGTTGCCAGTTGCAAAAAAAGGAAGACCGTACGCCGCAGAACACCTGAAAATGTAACTTGGATCGCATGTGAATCTATGACATGACACGCGCAACGTTCGTGAGGCTTACCGAGACCACAAGACCATAGATATCTTGGCAAGGAACGCGTCAGATCGGTTCGACCAAGAAAAGATCGGAGATCTACCCACGGTAGAATGGCAGCACTGAAACCGTCGCTCAGCAACAAGACAATCACATACGAGTTGGCTCGACTCACCAGCGGCTGCTACATCCCCAGGGCGGTACCTCTGATCCTCCCATGCACAAACATCTTGATTACTCTTGTGATGGATCGCCATCTGAACAGCGTTTATGATCGGTCCATGGTGCGAAATCGCCACTGCCTGGGTAGCCTGCGTCAATAACATGCACAACACCCCAGCGTATACACCCTCACCTTGGGCTTGCCGGTCGTACCACTCGAGAAATTGAGAAATGCAATCTTGGACTTGGCTTCGCCCGGCTGGAGCCTGGGCTCGACGAAATGCTGTTGCATTCGCACACCCTCTTGTATGAGCCCATCCACGGTGGCGGTGGCGCTCCCAGGGATGTTGCCGAACGTGACGACACGCGTCTCTGGCAAGCCCGCTTGGCGGGCGGCGGACAGGGCAGTGCTCAAAGAGACGGGGTGGGTGATGACGAGAGTCGCGTTCGTGGCCTTCATTTGGTACAGCAGCTCATCGGTGGTGTACGCTGGGTTCGCGCCTCTGTGGCATGTTCGTCGTTGGTCACATGGGTGAAGAAGTCAAACAACGAAACGCGACTGACGAGACAATGGCACCGAG
The DNA here is from genome assembly GCA_038091395.1 of Leccinum rimulosum. Taxonomy (NCBI): domain Eukaryota; kingdom Fungi; phylum Basidiomycota; class Agaricomycetes; order Boletales; family Boletaceae; genus Leccinum; species Leccinum rimulosum. Next base: position 12,379 of record JBBPOJ010000911.1, read on the forward strand.
CCTATGCGTCGCCCATACTGCTGACGGATAGTCTGAACGAAACGACTCTTTATTTTCTGTCCTCTACCAAAGGACGCATCGACATACCGACATCGTTCGGGCTGTATATGACCACTAACACACACGTTCAGCAGACGGAAACGAACCAGCATAGGTAAAACATACCGACGTCGCCGTCCTCTGCACAGAGCGCACGGCGTGAGAGGGCACACACAACAATGGCAACGCACTCGACACTCACTGATCCCATAGCGCGTACTGAGCGCATTCGCGAGTCCAAACGTCCGTGCACGCACCTAGCATGCACACTCAGGATCGATGTTTCATCCGACGGGGATTTGACCACGCACCTCCTCAAGATCAAGGCGTCGGCCGGTCGCATCATCGATGAACCACGGCACGCCAGCGGGGCGTGCAGGCCGGAGAGGGTGATGCGAATCAAGAAAAAATTGTGGTATTGTCAGGTCATCAGGAACGAAACAGTCGATGGTGCCTCCAGATATCTCGGTCATCTTGGCAGGGAACAAAACGAAAAGACGTTTGGCAAACAACTTCCGAGAAGGACGCGATCAAGAATGGGGCAAAGCACAACGCGTTGGCCGGAACTTGAAGTTGAGGTATGGGGAAAGTCAAGCCAGGTACGCACTAGCGTAATACATGGGAGCGCTCGGGCGGGTCAAGACTCGCTTGGGAGCTAAACGCGTAAATTCACACCCAGTCCACATCAAAACCGACAAGTCGGACGTACTCAAGAGACAGCGCAGCCACGGAGCTGAGAAGAGATAAAATTATCACCATGTGGCGTTGATACAGAAGAGAGTCGCCAACGTATGGACTCGGACATGAAACACTCCCATGATGATAAGGCACTCTGAGATCTGAGTCAAAGTTTCGCAACCAGCCGTGCTCTCATCAGTCTCTTGTTCCGGGCCGTATCTCTCAGCACGCGCCTCAGCAGCTTCCCGCTCGGGTTCTTCGGAATGGCATCGATGAACTCGACACCCCCAGCTAACTTCTTGTATCCGACCTTGTTGTCCGCAACATGCTAGCGATGCACATCGATGAAACCGAAGTCAAATTGATAGATTACAAATAGTGGACCCACCTTCATAATCGATTGTTTGATCCTATTTGCCTCACTCGGGTTATCCCGGATCTCGCTCGCCGGGCCGGGTCGCAGGACGACAAACGCGAGTGGAAGTTCGCCATGGTATTCGTCCGGGACGCCCACGACGCACGTGTCCAAGACGTCTGGGTGATCAAGAATGCAACCTTCTAGCTCAGCTGGTGCGACTTGGTTACCCCGTACTTTCAGCATCTCCTGCTCAAACACCATCAGAGATAGCCCAACAAACTCCTCCAATCTCACCTTGAGGCGATCGAGAACGAAAATCTCTCCTTTTCGATTCATCCTAACTTCATCGCCCATGCGGAGCCATCTGGCGAGTCATTGGCTGTCTGAATCGCCCAGGGCACGGTCTCCTTACCCGTTTACAAAAGTTTCCTTGGTGCTGTACCGTTGGTCACCATCAGACAACCCGCCAGAAAGAGATCTGTTCACGTACGCTTTTGGATTCCCCGCATAACCCAGTGTAAGCGAGGGTGTACGGACCACCAGTTCTCCAGGTTCATCAAACTCCGCAAGCGTCCCATCAGGCTTCTCCACCCTTGCAGTAATGCCAGGGATAATCTGGCCCGCACTCCCGCTCAGGTCGCACTTGTGCTCAAGGGACCAGGTGCTGACAACGGTACAAGCTTCCGTAGATCCTGGATTCTGGACATGAGTACATACCGTAGGTCGATATCCTCAAGGAAAGAACGAACCATAACTTTGACCCATGGTCGCGTTCGGGAGTATCTCGATCAGTTTTTCCATCGACTCTCGAGAGAGCGGTGCTGCGCTACACGTCAAGTAGCGTACGTGACTGAAATCGTAATCTTTGACAGCTGGATGCTATCCCTCGCATCAATCCGAGTGGATATATGCATGACCTGGAGCACCTACTTTACAGAGGAGTATAACCTGGGGAGGAACAACTCTATACGACAATGAGCTAGAGGTGCAATCCACTACTGAAGCGAACCGTCAACGTACATGAGATGTGAGATCCTGTACTTGACGATGCTCTTCAAGAAATCTACAAAGTTGAATTTGGTACTGAGAACGATAGTCATCTGTTACTAGCGTTATCAATGCAAAACACACAATGACATGCTTGAGTTACGGACGCCACAGAAAAAAAGCAAGTGGGTCTAGCGACGATGTAGGTCAGCAACTTTAACGCCGAAAGCGGATCAGATCGCTTACATTGAACAAGAGACCATATATGTCTACCTCAGACAAAGCTTTACGTCATGATCAAGTGGGGTTGCAGATGGAAGCATCACATACGATACAACGGAAGCACTGTATTTAGAGTTGATGACCACCTTGCAAAGCGTGTCAAAAGGGCCTCTTACCGCCACAGCTGATGTCACCTGGCCTGAAACGTTGACTCTCCCAATCTGGATCGTTTAGTCTGTGATGAGCAGCGATCTGGATGATGTTGGCTATGGGTGCGTAGTGGGGTATTACAACAGCCTGGCGTATGTGTCAGCTGGCGAGAAGAAGTCACAAATCAGATCGTAATTCGAAGTCCAGACCTTCGGTTTCCCTGTTGTCCCACTAGAGAAATTCAGGAGCGCCACCTTGGTCTTTGCTTCTCCGGGTCGTAGCACACGTTCCTGGAAAGCCGGTGCATTGGCTAGCCCATCGTCGATGAGGTTCTGGACTGTGATGTGTGTACCGCGCGAAGCGACGTCCACGTCGAACAATACGACACGTTCTGCAGGCAGATTTGTAGCCCGGGCAGCGGAGAGGGCCACGTGCAGGAACTCGGGATGAGTGACGATGACAGATGGCTTGGTCGCCTGTATTTGATACACGAGCTCGTCAGAAGTGAAGTGAGGATTCGCGCCACTGTCTCCCTTAACATTCATAAACGGAGAGGCACAGAGGGACGTCACTCACGACATGATGGCCCCAAGTCTATGAGCTGCCCAGACTGTTACTAGATAGTCTGTCCGCGTGTCTGAGAGCGCGCTTGTAACGCAACTGCGTGGGAGACGTACCGACATGGTTGGGACTGAATATCAAGACTAGTGCGCGGAAGGTCAGCGGACTCGTTGACGGACGACAATTCATGCTGCATACTGACCAACCTCATCTTCCTCTGGACGGGGAAGGTCACGGGAGTGCACTAGTTAGTGGGGATGGGGGACATACCAATATTGAGTCGGCGCTTGAGGCCGTTAGCTAAACCAAAGACACGAGCGCGTATCTGACAGGGAAGATGTAAATCGAACGCGATAGAGGAAGTGACGTAGTCCGACCTCTTCGTATCTGAGCTCGCGCCCGGTATGGTCTTCGATGATCCAGGGAGTGTCATCTTTGCGGATGGGCCTGGATGGATGCTGGGCATCCAGGATGAACTGTGCCAGGGTGAGGTTGTCCGGAATATGCGGGAGGGGGCCAACGGGAGAACGGAACTCGGCCATTGTGAGTTAGGTGGTTCTGCGTGAGTTGTGAAGACTTCGGAAGAGAGAACTCACACAATAAAAAGGTCTTGACGTCTCCAACGCGTACACGTGCCAATCGAGTCCGCATCGAGTCCGCGATCTGCTTGAAATGGCGACAAAGTACCACCATTTAGGCATCGACAGAACTTTGAGTTTACTACCGGCTTCAACTTGACCGAGTTTTTGAGTTTGAGCCGATCCTCATGTTCATGAGATGACTCACTCCGGTAAGCGAAAAAAGAATCGAGGTTCCGACTTCTTCAAGCTGTCCAGTCCATCTGCCAGTTGCTGTATCGTCACCTGTCTTGTTTTCGCAAAAGGCGTGAGATCTCCGAGGAGAAATGTCAAAACTTTCGACTAGGTCTTGATTGTACTAACTCGGTTCGCTGGATCACGAAGTGATCAATCGATCAATCCTTTTTGGTCAGTATCTTGGGCGCCTGATAGCTCGCTCATTCCGCGTGATGGATTTTTAGGTTTTGCCACCCCATTTTGCAGGCGAGCAGCGACGCATTGACGTACCAACGACCGTGGGCCCTCGCCCCGCACCTCAGCCAAACTCAATTAGAGCATAGACGGTGCTTGAGTGGGAATCTGATCTTTAACGTGCTGCAACTTCCAATAATTCCAATAAGAGGTTCTATACACACCGACGATAAGCTGTATCCGAGTCAACTTGGAGCATCATTTGGATCTTGCAAAGGCTGTTGTGACACCAACTCTACAACCGAGCTGCCGTTGCGAGATCGACAACACCAACACCCTCCGACCACTCCACACGTCGCTCGTTCCACCATCGGACGCCATATTCCTTCTCTGCGTCCCCAACATTTTCCATTATCTCGTGGAACAGCGCCTCCTCCAGTTCTCTGCGATGCACGTCGTCGGTCGTACCGTCAATGACATCCTTTGCCATCGACAATCCTTGTCCAAACAGCGCGAGAGGGAGCGACGGCAAGCTCGATATCAGAGCCAGATGCAACCGGTCCCGTCGATCGACCTCTTGCGCTAGCTCACCACACCTAGCTAGGATCGTGCTCATACACAGCCACGCAAGCGCGGGATCCCGAGTCAGAGATGCACTCTTGACAAGAACAGCGAACGCGAGACGCAGTTGTGTCAGAGTCAACCTCCCATCGGAAGAATTCTGTGCATTCATCAGATTCGTACAGAGATGCGCTGAAATACAGCACCTACCTCCAGCAGGCACTCGAGATAAAACGGCACCATTCTCTCAAGGAACGCCGAGTCCAATACGAGCCGGTCATCCAGACTCGCAGACGCGTTCTGAACGATCCGCTTTGACCGCGAAGAAAAGACCGCCAGCACAACGCTGTGAGCCGACTCGAATTCACCACGGTGCATATATTCTGATAAATGCCTGAAAACGGGGTGTCAGCGATCATGGCACACTCCAGTTGTTCTGCTTACGGGGTGCAAAACGGCAAGACAATCGATTGAATTGTCGTCGGGCTCAGAACGGGGACCAGCTGCTCGATCGCACTCAGGGCAAAGGCTTTCTTTGCCCGTTGCACGGGGTGCGTTGACCCAAGCCTGCTGGACCATATTTCGTCGCACACTTCCTTGACGAACTCTTCGCTTTCATCTGCATTGCTTGCAAGGACATCCAGCGCGAGATAAAAGCCCCGCTTAAGCTCTGCAAACGCTCCGTGGCCAGCACCGCCAAATTTCTCGATCACGAAAGCGAAATGAGAAAAGGTGCGCAGTGTGACGAGTGCAAGCGCCGAGGACGAGTGGCTGAATGCTGGTGGGATGTAGACTGATGTTGAGAGGCCTGCCTCCGTGATCATGATCGTGCAGACTCGGAACAACAATGTTTTGAGAATTGTCCAAATGGACGTGACGAGCGGACGCGTTTCCGGGGCTTCCTAGACGTGAGATAACAAGGGCGTGATCGAAATGAACGCATACCAATCGAGTCCTCGTCAGCCTCGGCTAAACCACTGCTCAACCATCCAGCCTCGACTTTCCTTGCCATGGTCTCCAGGGCATTGAACGCCTCGTGGACTGGGGGGAGGGCAAGTCTGGGGCGGTAGTCTACATATAGAGATATGCATCTAGAGCACAACTTGGAGAGAGAGCCCATGTGGACCATAGCATGGGAAGATGCTACAGCGTTGATTTCATCAAAGATAGGTGCCTCCGACTGTGAAGTATGGATCAAAAGCGAGCTCAAGTCCGTTTCTCACGTTGTACGCACCACAACGGATACTTTGAATTCGGCGTCGAATTTCAGATGCGAGGAGAACGAGGATAAAAAGGCACCGTGCACAAACGCTCGAGTTATTGCCCGGACCACGAGACCCAACATCTGCTGACGGTGGTAAGCAAGAAGCAGGACAGTGGCAAACGAGCACGCACTTGCAACGGCAGCGCCACGATCTTCTCTGAGGGAACAACCAGGAGTGCTTGGGACGAGATAATGAGAGGGAGCGTGAGGGCATCCTCTGTGTGACATCCTCAGCATGTGGCAATATATGCTCAGTGGGAATGTCGCACCTCCGCCATCGGTGATGGGCTGGAATTGCTTGCCCCAGGAGTCAGAGGAGATGAATAGGTCAATGACATCTGCGAACGCGAGGATCAATCTGTCCTCTACACCAGGCTTTACATCCGGCCGTTTTGCAGGTAATTTGGCGAGCACATCCTCGAGACCCAAGAGGAGGCCGCTGCAGCAAGCGAGACGGGTAATTGCATGACCTCCTTCGAAGCCCTTGAGTAGTGCAGTCAACCAGTTGGCCAGCCGTGCGTTGAGGCCCAGGGAGAACAGAT
>JBBPOJ010000912.1:0-18720 GCA_038091395.1 Leccinum rimulosum
GAAGGGGGGGCTGGAGGGTGGCGGGATGGACGTTGGCTGCAGAGGGATCGATCCTGAGGACGGGCGTCTGAGGGGGGGACGGGGACGGGGAGAGAGGATCCCTTCTGCGGGAGCGGCGGGGGGAGGAGTGCGGGGGTGTTCTTGGGGAGGGATGTCTGTCTTGTACACGGGGATGAGACTTTGCGAGATCGGTATCGACGCGGGGACGCTTTGGGAAGCGGACGGGATCTGGGTTGAGCGGAGAGGTGGGAGGGGAAGGAGAAGGGGAGTGGTCAGCGGGCCATACAGCGTGAGCGGTGTCGGTGGAGAGCCAGGGGGATGATGGAGGCTGCCTGGGAGCGTGTGGGGGGTCTGCTAGTAGGATGTTGTCGGTGGATGTAGTAGCGACCGAGGAAGGCGAGACATCGTCTACGTCCTGGTCGGCCTTTCGTTTTCTGCAGTTAATTTCCTGGAGAGGGTCACCCATGGAGAGGTGTAAAGTTCGTTGAGAGGAAAGAGAGAGAGAGAGAGGAAAGAAGAAAAAGACGTTATATCAGTCGCATGGAGACTTGCTTGAGGTTTGCCTGCCTGGCGGTGCGAGCAAGGTCGTCAAAGCGGGTAAAAGCTTGCAAGGTTTGCGGCACTGGCAGGCTGCCACGCTGTCCGACAATAAATAACTTTAAAAAAAATCACGATCGATCCACCTTAGAAACGTGTACCCCCCCGTCTCCATCCTTTCCATCCCCACGTTCCCTCTTTCCGCGGCCATGATTGACTCATACCATCTTATCGATTGATGCGCTCCTCCACGCACGTCATGTCCACTAGTACTTATCATAATCTACGCATCAACGAGCTTCTCCTCCACCTCTTCATCGCTTGCCTTCTTTGTCGGCTTCCGTCCATAGAATTCCGCGATAATCTTCGGGTTTATGCGGTTCAGTTGTTCCTTCGGAAAGATACGCAGCAGCGTCCACGCCAAGTCCAGCGATTCAAAGATTGTGCGTGACTCGTATGGCCCTTTGTTCATCACATTAGCCGGAATCATCAATCGTCTCTTTTACTCTCTCTCACCTTGTCCGACGAATTGTCGCTCAAATTTGTCCAAAAACTCCAACGCCAGCTTGTCCTCGGCCGACAGTGCTTCCTCACCGACAACAGCTTTCATCCCAGCAGCATCCCTTCCTATCGCATATTTGGCGTACTATCAACACGTGGCTGCCGTCAGTAATCAAAAAACCATGGCCACAATCAAGGCACACTCACCAGCTGGTTCGATACGTCACTATGGTCTTTCCTCGTGAGTTTCTCGCCGATCGCGCTTTTCATCAGCCGTGAAAGTGATGGCAGCACATTAATGGGAGGATATATTTGTCGGTTGTGCAATTGCCGATCGACGAATATTTGCCCTTCGGTAATGTATCCTGTCAGGTCAGGAATGGGGTGCGTTATGTCTATATGATCGGTATCAGTCAGCGGAGCTTGGGATTCATGCGAGGGATGCACCGTCATTCGGCATGGTCAGTATGGGAATTTGAGTAATCGAACCGTTCCGCCCCTCGACACGTCCAGCACGTTCGTAAATTGTCGACAAGTCGGTATACATGTACCCCGGGTAGCCTCGACGTCCGGGCACTTCCTCCCGCGCAGCAGATACCTGCCATTTCCAAATCACATCAGTTACACGACACAGAGGCACCCGAACCATCCATACGCACTTCCCGCAGCGCGTCTGCGTACGACGACATGTCCGTCAATATCACCAACACATGCTTCTCCAACTGGTACGCGTAGTATTCCGCAGTCGTCAACGCAAGTCGAGGCGTTATAATACGCTCGATAGTCGGATCGTTGGCCAAGTTCAGGAACAGAGTCACTCGGTCAAGACTGCCGTTGGACTCAAAGTCCTCCTTGAAGAACCGCGCCGTTTCCATGTTCACACCCATCGCAGCGAACACGACCGAAAAGTTGTCTTCGTGCCCATCGTGCACATCTTTCGTGGGACGCTTCACTAACCCAGCTTGACGTACAATTTGCGCAGCAATCTGACATGAGCCGTCAGCGATAGGCACACAGAAGTCAACGTGATGGCTACCTCGTTGTGCGGTAGACCTGCCGCTGAGAAGATAGGGATCTTCTGTCCGCGGGCAATGGAGTTCATTGTATCGATTGTGGATATCCCAGTTTGTATCATCTCCTCAGGGTATATCCGAGAGTACGGGTTGATCGGAGAGCCTAAACTAAACCTTGTACGGGCACAACGAGACGCGATAGCTCCAAAACCAACGCACCGTTGATATCAAGATAGTCTTCGGCAAATACTTTCGGGCCTTGGTCGATAGGGTTTCCGGAACCGTTAAAGATGCGACCAAGCATATCCTCAGCGACGGGTAGCTTCATGCTGCTCCCGGTGAATTCGACGTGGGTCGCTTTGACGTCCACGCCCGAAGTGCCCTCAAAGACTTGCACAATCGCTTTTTTTCCTTGGACTTCGAGCACCTGACCGCCTCTCTTTGAGCCATCAGGAAGCGTCAGCTGCACAATTTCATTGTACGATGGGAACTGTTCGGGCGTCAGCCCCCGTCAATGTGTCGAGCGCGATATGCAGCTGCCCACCTTGACATTGTCTAGGACGACGAGCGGCCTGAAAAACGATCAATGAGCGATGCGTTAGATCAATCTTAATATTTTCACCCGTTGATGGCAGATACGGTGCGATAATCTATAGAAACGGAGTCGGACAAGAACAGGACGGGCCGTGCTGGCAAACACACCGAGATGAGGCTGTACGCGATACTCTCGCGTCACCGCAGCCGCATTCATTGCAGCCAGCTCAGTGTCGGTAATGCGAGGGTCAACAGACATGATGGATGATGACGACGACGAGGATGCGATGACCGCAGCGAACGAAGAGAGAGGGTCCAACTTGCCGTCCCCGAGTCGGCTGGCCTGGCATGCAGCCGAAAATTCCCACGCCCGAAAGGGCAGGCTGCTAGGTCTATTTCTATATAAGGCAACTATAATGCGTTCATTCCTGACCCGAGTGCACCCACCACGCCTCGTGCCATGTCTTTCACCTTATCCACATCTTCAGACGACCTGCCAGACACGTTCTATCAGCACCACCACTCGCGCCCATTCATTCAATGGACGACCCACCATTCCGTTTCGATGAGCATCTCCTCGATTCGTTCGTCTGGCTCCCATCCCAGATCTTTGCTCTGCAGCACAATGTACAGCTGTTCGGCCGTGCTCGATCGAACCTGCTTGCATAATTCACTATCCCTCCTTACCCGATCGGCAAAAAACACATACTCTGGGGTAAGGATGCTCGAGTAACTCGGCAATTGTGGTTAAGCACGCTTTCGCAACCGAAGGAAGCATCCATAGGTTGATAACACTGTACCATCGCCATGTTCACAGATCGCATCGGTTCAGCCAGCTTTAATAAATTGTGACTTACATCTTCATTGATTCTTGGAGACGTTGAATGTTCTTGATGCGCAACACGTTTTTGCAGCAGATGGACAACAAGGCATCGACGCTACACACAAATGTCAGTTTTGCATACACGCCACAGGACTGCTGCTTACCATGCGGCACCCCTCTCACATTCAGAGAGAGACGCCAAGGCATCCTCCTCGAACAACATATTGAACGTATGCAGTACCGGTATCACCACGTTATTGGAAACCCGGTTCGAACGAGCCAGGCCGACGAGGTCGCTCCCAAATTCCGAGAGGCTGTATTGTTCTTCCGAGACACCAGTCAGGGGTAACGTCTTCGTATAACCAGCGAGACTCGTTGCTGCAGGCCGTTGCTAGCCGTTGATATGTTGATATGTTGAGCCTCCTGTCGGAACCCATTACGACGGAAAACAACATACGGTGCTGCCCGTCCTCGTGGCGACGCTCATTACTAAACCACTCAGCACCGATCCCCGATACTCTGGTATCTCGAGGATCTTGACGGCCTTTGGAAATAACCACCCTCCGTCGCTCCAGCTGGTGTGCTCATCGCCGCTCTTGCTGCATAAATCTGTTCATCCGCCGTCTCTGCTGTTTCGGGAAATTACTCACGCAGAAAATAACTCCTCCATCATTCCCATGTTTTTTATTTGCCACCTCTCTGCATGTTCCGCAACGGGGAGCTGAAGCTTCAGGATGCGCATAAAGCATTCGCCAGAAATTTGGCGGACATTATCGAGCCTCTCCACACCCTGCCGAAGAATATTTCCAATAGCAGCGTGGTATCTGTGGGGTGGCAAATAAGCAGAAAAATTTGGCAGGCTGCCAGAAACGCGGAATAGATCTCCGATGACTGAACTCAGGCCACGGATACACGCGATGCGTATCCATGACCCCACGTCCCCACGCTCGTCCGTAGTGTAGTCCTCCAGCCCTCTGTCCAATGCATCGAAAACGGCACAGACTGTTCCCGATCGGAAATCTACGATTGGGTGGTCGGGAATAAAAATATCTCCTCATCGGGAAACGGAAAACATACGTTCCACCAACCTCGGAGTTATGTTTGTGAAGATCTTCGGGATAGCCAGGTAGCAGTTTCGGCGCGCCTCGACATTTGTCATTCTTGCGGCTGACTGTAATCACCGGTGTAATGAGGGTAACATGCGGAGACTGTGGTTTGGAATCGGGTCCCTCACCTCCGAACTGACGCTTTCCAGCAAGCAATCCACCACTTCAGGGAGAACATGTGGGTGTGTATTGTAGTCAAGTACGCCCAACACATGCCCCAGACTCTGCTGCAACGACGGCAACCCGTGTCTGAATTCCTTGATCAATGTGGAGGGAATTCAGTACACACACCCCGGCACATACCCGATATGCAAATGAAAGACTTATCTTTGAACCAACGCGGAGCAGTCCGTGAGAGAACTCATCGTGGCCATCGCGGTTGCGGCTGCCTCCTGTGCATTAATACCCCTGTGGCGAAGCCCTTGATCGACGATGTACCGCCAATCTGGGACAGGTGATTGGTCTTGGGCTTGATGTGCTTCCCGCTCGGTGATACTGACGGCGATGAGACTACAAGTTGCGCAGAGAACATGCTCATTCCGAGGCGCGAGAATGACGTCTTTCGAAACATGTCCGATGAGACCGAAAATCTGTCAAAGGATCATATGATAATCAAGTGCAGTATCGTCATGATTTGACTGACCTCTCTCCGTTTCTCATCCCCATCCGGAAAATTTTGTCGCTGATAAGCATCGGCCAACTCCGCTAGCGCCAACATCACACCATGGATGTTCGTGGTGTCCACCGAACGTAGTAATGGTGCCTGACCAATCCGGGTTCAAATCATCGACAGTAACCTGGAGATCATGGCTTACCAATCTCGATACGCATGTCGGCCCTAACGACGCAAGGTCGATCTCGCATACTAGCCTCAAGGACTTGGCACCCAGCTGTCTCATCACAACGTCCCAGTGACGCAGCGCAATCGAAATCAGGTGATCGATGAGACCCGAACGGTATTCAACATGTCTGCCACACAGCAGTTGAAAATGGAAAAACTGCGAAGCTCAGCAGAGAGACGACCTACTCGGCTACTTGTGGAGCGGCCGCGAGGAACGCGTTGCGCCGTATGCTCACAGAGTAAAAGTCCGTTTTACGGAGCACGTCGATACCATGAGCAAACAAACCCTGAACCCGTAAGAGAATGCTCAGGGTGTCTGAGTAGATAAGAAGCACAATGGCGACGCACCATCCTGCCTACGTGCTCTTGGAATGCAGCACTTGCGGCTCTCCGAATGGAGACATCGCGATCGAACAGAGAGACACAAACAAGGCACTGTGATAACTTGACAGCATGTGGGGAAAGGTCGGAAACATCCTGAGCTCTTGCCAGGGCCCAAATGACGTAGGCTGCGGCATCTCGCACGTTGGACCCGATTGAATGCGCACCCTTTCGGATATCAAAGTAAAGGGCCTATTGGGTATTAAATTAAGCTTCTGCATCCCAAAGAAACTCGTGCCCTTCCCTTGGATAACCAATCAAGTAATTGGGGCAACAATGATGGGTGCACGAGGCCTCTGCGTGCCATCTCGGCGGTCGCCAGACATGCACCATGCCATGTTGCCTCGGCGACAGATGGCGTGTCATAGACGGAAGCACCCGCAATGCTGTGTATAGAAAATAAGTTCAATATGGTCTCGAGAACCTGTGCAGAAAAGTCGTTCGGGAGACGCTCCGCAAGCCTGCCGACACCTTTGGCTGCGGACCATCGAACCACAGTGTCCTACCCAATGAAAAATTCAACTAAGACGTGAGAGGCAGTGAAACTTAGTTACCTTGTCTTGCAAAGAATCGAATAACGCTTGTAGGATAGCTTCGACTTCCTGCGGCACGTCTATGTCGTCATCCTCGTCGGCTATCTGGGTTCTATCCTGAGCTTCTGTTACTTCCAGTGTACGAACTAATGACGCGACTTTAGGATATGCCTTTACCAGAGCAAGATAAATTACGGACTCTTCATCCTGGAAATTCTAGTCCTTGGGGGAATCAGCCGGAGCCCTACCCTTGACAACAGTTTCGCCCTATATTTGCGAACAAGGGTGCTGCTCATCAGGCCCTCGCTTTTTCCAATGTTCTCCGATATTTCCAACAGTGTAGAGGTGGCGGAGCGGGACTCCTCCAAAGCACCAGACTTGATAAATTCGCACAACACTTGCAAGACACCAATAACCTAACCTCGTCAGGTCAGATGGACGATGATCACAATACACTCACAGAGAACAGTTGTTTCGCTTCCTGCAGCACAGAATTGGACCACGTGAGGAAAGTCGACCATCGTTGTTTGGTATCCTTTCTGTTCTGGATTTAGCACCTGCTCGAAATCGCATGGAAAAACCTACCGCATATACAGACGCGAAAGGAGCACAGCGGCAGCTTCGCGCTCTAGGCCTGCATAGTCCAGATACAGCTTACCGGTGGCTTCGAGCATACTAGCAGTTCGCCCTTTGTGACCGGGTTCATCGAACTGTTCCAGATCGAATGGTATTCTGCAAACGAGTGATATCCATAGTAGCACGACATAACGCAGAGCCCACTGGGACGGATGAGCAGCGGGCCCATCGGGCAAACGAATAAAGTCGATGGCGACGGTCACGTCCGCGATTTCGTGCGGGAAAAATCTAGCTAGTTATTTTAAGGACACGGCACTGATCGTGACAGAACGAACGAAATCACTGACTGATCGTTTTATATCCCCTCAATTTGATGTAGTTGTACAGCAAATCAGCCAGACGACCCACCCGGCTCACGGAAGACGTGACGGATGAGTCGGACGTGCACGCTTTGGCGTGCATTCTCAAGCAGTCTGCGACGGGAAGGACGAGATCCTCGAGGTAAGGATCCAGGAGATAGGATTGTTCTTGGTATTCGGCTAGCTGCGCGACGTTCGATCGCTGAGGCTACGAGACGTTATCGACGAACAGACATACTATCATGCTAAGCCTCCGTAAGCCATCGCACTCGACACGGTTCTCCTCGAGGATGGGCTCGGTTGTTAGGTCCAATGCGAGAATGGTGTTTTGAAGAGAAACGAATTCATCGCGACGCTCAAAGGACCTGAAAAGTTTTCCCTCTTCCGTGTCGTCCGACATCGACGGTACTAAGCAGGCTAGCTAATTAGGTCAGCAGGCGATGTTTGCTATTAATATTACTGGTTAGACAATGATCTGAGTCCAGGTAAAGTTCTAGTCAGTAGCAATTAATTCCGGTTTAGTCTGAATACTGAAGTCGGTGGGTCCCAGACCTTGTACTCTTTCATGTAAGTAGGCGGCAGACATTCGTCAATGATCAGCAAGGAGTTGATTACAAACTTTATGACCTGAGTGAGTAACCCAAATTGCGTTACTACTATGAAATTTCCCGATTAGTAGCGTATACCGGTGAGTAGAAATTTGCGTTGCCGGCTTCCGAAATCTCTATTCTCCACGCTTTTTTTTCGTTCGGATCTCCAGTGTTAGCATCATACGCATGAAGTCTTTGCCTGAGGAAAACGTTCGTGGTGTAAAGCGAAAAAGACCAAATAACAAGGAATCAGAGGTACTCCAACTTGCGGGATATCCGCGCGCTCATTCCCCTGCAATATTAACTACACGACCAGGAGGATAAAGAGGCCAAGCTCCACCGCAAACTGGCACGTCTTTCACGCCGATCTTTCCGATTATCAGGGGACCAACACTCTTTGTTTCCCAGCACCAGTCTCTTAAGGAACTCCGTAGGATCGTCAAGAAGGCGAGGACCTTCGAGGTGCAAAAAATGCTAAAGAAACTGAAAGATGCTCGGTGAATGAGTGTCAACTTGGCGCTGCATATCTGGGTCCTAACGTGCTGCTTGCGATACAGACGCAAGGATCCGGAGAGCGACGTTGCAAAAGACTTGGGTGTTCAGATGGAGGTGTTGAAGGTGGGTTGAATGCACGATGCGACTGCCAGCTAGAACTCAACATGCTGCAGCACTTCAGCTATGACCAATTGGCCAACTCGGCGCTGGCAACTAAACTCAAGAAGGACAAGATGCTCTCTTCGAACCCATTAATGCGACCAATTTTCGCAGAATTAGCCATGAATTTACTTTCTCCCGGAGAGCCAGGGACTCCTTTGGCGAAAGTGCAAAGTCGCATACTGAGTTCCAAGGTACTGGCATCAAAGGTCGTGTCGACAGTGGAAACGTTGAGAACGTTGCTGCAATCCGTGGGATCGGAGGACGTCGCGGAAGTCACAGACAAGGCTCAACCACCGCCAAATACTGCAAAGAGGAAAAGGAAAAATGCAGATGCTTCCCCTTCCACGGATGATAATGTCATGAAGCCCTCTGATCAAGGGGATGGGGGGGACACGAGTGGAGACGAAGCAATGACTGAGACGGAAGACGGTTGGGAGTCTGGTACGGTTGATGTGTCATCGGAGATGGGGTCGGCAGATGTGCGGGACTCTAACGACGCGACGTCGGGCGCAGAGAGCAGTGATGATGAAACTGACGTTCCTTCAGTGGGTCTCAGGAGCAAACGATCACCCTCCCACGTATCAAATGGTCAATCCGAGTTTCTCCCTTCCCTTTCTGTCGGCTTCATTCAAGGCGATTCGGGCAGCGAGTTTAGTGATGGTGAAACGAATCTAGTAGACGGAACCAGAAAGAATCGTCGGGGTCAGCGGGCACGTAGGGCGTGAGTCATGTCTCTGATTGTTGCCGCGCTGCATGTCCCTCTGATCCCGTGTTTCTAGCATATGGGAGAAGAAATTCGGGAAACATGCCAATCACATCAAGAAACCGCAACAGATGACGATCCGTGGGATACGACGTCGCCCCGACCAGGCAAACGCTGATCGGCGATCTGGAAAGGGAAAGTCATATCTACGACCTGATCGTACGCCGATACCGGCTAGTCAGGGCGTAGAGAATTCGGGTTCAACGAAAGAGCGGGCGCGCCCAGGTGTTGTTCGGGGGATGCAGGGGGATCGACCATCACACCCATCGTGGGAGGCAAAACGGAAGCAAAAGGTGGCCAACATCATACCCTCACAGGGAACGAAAATCGTGTTCACAGAGTAGCGATCTCGTTATCTGTTCCATCCTGAAACGATTCGTGAGGGTTTCGGACTATCGTGGACAATTTTAGTGGGCTCGGCCGAAATTGTACACGATACACAAAAATACAGTTTTGGAAGCGGATCAAGTGTGTAACCTTGATGACCAAAGACGTAAAATGGAATTTTGAATGGGAAAGAGAGGCGACGTAAGGCAGATAGCCAAATCTAAAAGCATCAGAGCCGAACAAGAGGCGGTCTAGACCGCGCTGCTATTAGCACAGATGTGCCTTTTGCCCCCTTGTAGTCTGCATGCACGGGAGCACCACATCTCACCGCAACGGGGACATCGGGGGAAATTGGCACCTGTTTTCTTGCAAGCGGAGCATACCGTCTTACAGGAAAGCATGGAACGCTTTTCAATTGCTTCAAGGACGGGATGAAGCTGGGGTATGATGGGGACATTGGATATCAATGGCGATGGTGGAGAGGTGGAGGGGTTAGATTGTGCCGGACTCGCGGAGGGAGGACTGCAGTCAAAATCAGTCAAGGTGCGGCTGATGGACGGGCTCCGCCTAGAGCTCGAGCTAAAGAACGATAGAGGTGAATCGGGAGGGGTATCGTAACCACAGTCCAGATCAGGCTGCCTGGCACAGTGCTTGGTCGAGCGTGGGATGAGGAGAGAGAGGTGGGCACGAAGCCAGGGAGTAGCGGGGACTGTGGTGGTAAACGATCCGTAGACATTGGGGCGACCTTCAGTGGGCTCTACGAGGGGAGATCCCTGACCTATCTTGGCATAGATGGATGCCATGGATGACTGGGACGCTGTGGAGGAGCACGAGGTGCTCCATGTCCGACTCCGACGATGCGTCATATCTGCGTCGGGAGGGAAAGTGAATGGACGGACGGGGGTGACGAGGGGGGGGAACTTACTGACGATCAAGCGACGGCAGAGAGATTTAGCGAGGAGATGGGAAGTGTGAAGAGACGAAGAAAAAGTGGTCACGCGATAGCATTTATACTGACGCGCGTGATCAAAATTGAGACGTAAGTAATAGAGAAGACGAAAGGAGACTACGCGGCAAAACAACGAGTATAGAGTAGTACAGTACTACGTTGGTACTACGAGTCAAAGTATCAGTGGCGGAGGAAAAGACAAACAAGACAAAATAGGGAATGACTTGCGGCGGTGGTGCGACCGTCGACGAGACGTACGACTGGCTGAGGACGAGCGCATACATCCACCACTTACACGCATACACGCGCCCCCATCCTCTTTACGTCTTAACAAGGCATGGTCAGTATATATTACACCTTTTTTGTCTCTCTTCCATTCACCACTCTTTCTACAGGGTCAGACCCTCTCATCGCCAGGTCAGTCTCTATCCGTTATCTTTTATCTTAAATATCCCTCATCGGCCCTTCCTACAGCGACAGAAAAGAAATCAGAGGTTGGCCAGGATGATCGCTTTCTCTTCGCCGTCTCAGAGATGCAAGGATGGAGGATCAGTCTGTATCTTTCCTCCCCTACACCCATCCCCCCGCTCACCTCTCCTGCACACAGCCATGGAGGACGCACACGCTGCCGTCCTATCCTTGGAAGACGATTCCAAAGAAAGCAACGCATTTTTCGCCGTCTATGACGGCCACGGCGGTATTTTTTTCCTCTCCACTCCTTTCCTCTACCCTCTCACTCTTCCTCACAGGCAGCACCGTCGCAAAGTTTGCAGGAAAAAACGTCCACAGGCGTCTCCTTACCGAGGATGCATATCGCGAGAAGCGTTATGCCGATGCGATGAAAAGGGCTTTCCTTGGCACTGACGAGGATCTCCTCGCTGGTATGTCTCACTTTCATCGCTCCACTCCCCTGCCTCACCGCAGCATCCCAAAAGACCCTTCCCACACCCGCGATTCGTCCGGATGTACTGCCGTCGCCGCTCTACTGACTCAAGATAACAAGATTTACGTTGTAAGTCCCAGAATTTTCCGCGCGCCTTCCTCATCCCCACCTCCCTTTTTAGGCCAACGCTGGTGACTCGCGGTCCGTCATCAGCGTCAAGGGCGAAGTCAAACCTCTCAGCTTCGATCACAAGCCCTCGAACGATAGTGCGTCCCTCCCTTCCCTTGTCCGTCTTTCTTTAACAAACTCTTCCCTCCAGCCGAACGAACCCGCATCGTCGGTGCAGGTGGATTCATTGAATATGGTCGCGTAAATGGTCTGTGTTTACCAATCCTCCCCGGCCTCCATCTCATATACTACTCCAGGAAACCTTGCCCTGTCGAGAGCATTGGGCGATTTCGAGTTCAAGAAAAATTACTCCCTCATTCCCCAGAAGCAAGTCATCACCTCCGACCCTGACGTTACCGTCCATGAAATTACGCGTGAAGACGAGTTCCTCGTCTTGGCTTGTGATGGTCCGTCTGTTTCACTCCCCCACCACTTGCACTCGTGTTCATCTCGTCGCGACAGGCATCTGGGATTGTCTCACTTCTCAACAAGTCGTCGATTTCATCCGACTAAAAGTATCAGAAGGGAAAGAACTCAACGAAATTGGCGAGGAAATATGTGGACACTGTCTCGCCCCCGATACGTCATCAGGGACAGGAATCGGTTGTGACAACATGACGATTCTAATCGTCGCAATCCTCAATGGCAAGTCAAAGCAAGAGTGGTACGATTGGATTGCCGATCGCGTCAAAACCGCCCATGGCTTTAGCACTCCCAATGTCATTCCACAAATCTATACCACAGCCCGACTCGTGGCGTTCAAGGCAAGGAAAGAGGCTCAAGAGGAGCGGGAGCGACTACGGAGTCAACGAAATGAAGAAATCAATGCCCCACCAGCATTATTTGGCGCCGCCGCGCTCTCAGGTTTCGCTCGCGTTTTGGGGAGCACGGGGGGGATTTCTTTCAGCCAAAGTACCGGCATAGTGGCCGATACCGGTGCTCGACTCATGTTTGCAGACGACGACGACGATAGCGGTGATGACATGGAGGCGGACCCTGGCCGGTCGTTCTTTGGCGAAACTTTTGGTTTTGGACGACCAGTGGATCCTGCTGCATCCCTGCGAGATCGTTTGGCCGCATATGAGAAGGACATGAAGGATGGGCTCGACGACGGGTTGGGTGGCTCCCGGTTGGTGGAGATTGAAGATGAAGACGTCGACGGCCCGTTTAGCCAAATTAATGGCGACGCGTCCAAGCCTCCCCCTGATTCACCTTCGTATCCGGAGGAACCATCCGAAGGGTCACAGCTCAGGCCGAACGGTGACGTGGCACCGGTCAAACAACTGTACTCGCAACCATTGGGAGACGAGCCTCATCCAGTAACGAAAGCCGAAGGACTTATGGACACCAGCGAGGACCCGCTGGTGTCATAATTTGCCATATGCCACCTTTTTGTCACATCCATCGTCCTGCTTGACATCCCTGGGCTGATTCAGACCCTGCTTTGGGCTTCAGCGCGCTTTCTCTATCTATTGATTTTTGTAACCTCGCTGTCACATCAACCGATTTCCCAAGCCTTCCTAGCTCCAGTTGTAGCATCTGTAGCAAATGATCGTTCATGATTACCCTCATAATGGTCCCGATTCCCTTCACCCTCTCGTGTTACGAACCTCGATAACATACATCTTATACTTCCTTACAGGTTGTACATCGTACTAGTGGTTCAGATATAAGCTGCTTGAAAACTCTCCTCGCCAGCTCAACAGACGTCACGCAGGATGACAAGCTGGTTTTCGCAAAGGCAAATGATCGTGTTTCTGCTCTCGCTGCCCAGAGTGAATGCGCCGATTCCTAACAGGGAGCCAGCATCGGCTTGTCCAACGGCTAGCACGCTCTGTTTCGCCCACAACTCCTTTGGGGTGGAGCTGCGATATACGTAGACATTGCCTCCCCGATCTTGCGCTCCGTATTCAAAAGCAAAGACCGTGTCGGAGGCGTGGTACGTGAACCGGGTGTCACGTTTTGAGGCTAGGACAAAGGCGAGAGCCGAGAAAGTATTTTCGTGCTTCCACACTGACTGAGCATCATCTTCGTCATGAAGCACGTGTCGCGTGCCGTCGAGCCCATTTTTGACCACCAGACTCAACGGCCCCGTCTCGGCCCCGGGAAGAGGCGTCGAGAGTACAGTGAACGCGGCATCCCGCGTACTCGCGGACCACGTCGGAGACGACCCGTCCTCGCCGACCCAAGTGACGAACGCGATCCTTCCCACCCCCTCGTCCACCTCCTCGTCCATCTCGCCCTGTGCGAGCGTGGGGAGCCCACGTCCAAGATCCAGGCCGCTGGCGTCTTCGCCTTCTCGCAACGCCGCGGTGTACTTTTCTAGGGCCTCCCTGATAGCGTAGAGTTCCGACGGATCGAGCGTCTCCGGGACATCCACGTCGTCTGGTTCCGCGCTCGACGTACCGGAAGCGGCAAAGACGTGGGACCACTTGGCACCCTCTTGTTGTTTGTCCAGGTGGACGGCGAGGATGCCAAACTCGCGTTCGCCCTCGCGGTCCCACGTCCAAAAGCTCGTCGAGGGACGGATGCCGTCCCAGAGTTGCTTTGCCGAGTAATGCGGAAAGGTGACGGTACTCTCCACCCTGCGAAGCGTCGCGACGTGTACCGTCAACGTCTTTTGAGAAAAAGTAACCCTGATCTGAGACGTCACGATGGTAGAAGGGAGGGGGAAGATAACGGTGACGACGTCCGACGTTTGGGTCCAGGAATAGGGATATGGTTTGATAGGCTGAGGAGGACCCTCGGCGTCCAGACTTTCCTCTGGACGTGGGATCGGTGCGATCTCGTCAGGGGATGGGTCGTAATTAACCGCATGAAGATCGCTGATGTTGCGATACGGTGAACTACCGAGCAAGAAATATGCGTTTCTGGTGCAGTGATAGGTCATGAGCATTGGTACGTCTTCTCCACGCCTGTGCCAGACGATGTCAAGGGCAAGAGATTCCACCTGCATTTCAAAAGGGAGTGTGAAGCGGGCAGCCCATACGTCGAATTCGTGATATTTCATGGGGTGTTTGACTGATGGATCCGACGCATCAGAGCCTGTTCCGTAGTGTCTGGACGACAAAAGAGCTACAGCGGTCGTGTCAGAGGTTCTGACGACGTTGTGCAACCGGAACGGAATGGAGGACCTCGGCGCCGCGCTGTCTTCCTTGTCCAGCAAGTCGAAACTCGCAAGCAAGGAGGCAGGACCAGAGATAGGAATGTCGAGCACATATAAGCTTCCCCGTCCGTCACCGACAAAGACGACAGATTCGTCGAGGAAAGCGGCAGAGGGGTACTCATGATGTACCAGATCGACTTGCGGAGCAGCAACGGGAGTGGGAAGCTCGTACGCGATCGTGAAAGAAGGATCTGTGGTAGTCTAGTCATAGGAGTGCCATCAGTAACATCACGGATCGAAGAACAGAGCCTCACGTCTTCGACGTCGATCACGATCACCTGGTGATTTGCATCGACGTATATACCTCTCCCCTTGTTCGGGGAGAGCACCAGGTGATTGTGGGTGATCCGGCTTTGAACCTCCTCAAACGTGAGAGGAGACTTTCCGTAGGAGGAGGCTTGAGTGGTTTTGTATGGGAGATCATAGCGGCGGACTACATCGTCCTGGTCGAGAAGAAGAAGCTTATAACCCTCGAATTTGGGGTTCAACAGACTTCGGGTGGGTGTAAAGTCTGACATTAGGATGAAACTGGACCAAAAGCCATGGCCGGGTACAAGTACTCCGAAACGGCACTCGGCGAGCCGGCTCAACGCAATTGGCACCTCTGCCATAATCTAGTTGATCATCGACTGCCACTTGACATCGGCCGGGTCTCTGCAACTCTACAGTCCCTTGGCAATAGACAAGTACTGTCGACGGAATGCATCGGATCTCCATGACACTATAGTAGCAAGGACTGGGATCTTGAAACTGATTTCATATGTCGCCATACACACTCGATAGCTGGAAAACACCTAAACTTCAGTCGAATTCACTCATCCGACTGGTATATTATTGTCCGATCATGATAAATGTGGGTATACACTGCAAACGAATGTCTATGAAAACAAGGAATCCATCGACATGAGTCGGGTTATATCATTATGATGGCGGGTCATATGATGAATGAATGTCGACTGTAAAGCTGGGAAGAGCGAATGGTCATAGGCATGTGCGACTGGTGAACCTATACGTCTAGGAGGTAAATGGGAATGACCCAATTGAAGTTCACTTCTTGCTCAATGTTTGTAATTGAACGTATTGATAATAATCTCCGCGAAGAGAGAGCAATTCATCGTGTGTGCCGGCCTCGCTGATACGACCCTCCTTTATGAAGTAACTATAAGGTACCATCGTTAGATGATAACGTGTGACCGAAAAACAAAAAAGGCACGACTCACATGCAGTTAGCATTCTGAATGGTCGAAAGACGGTGAGCAATTGCAATCGTTGTACGGCCCATGGCAGCTTGATCGAGTGCTGCTTGAACCACTGTCTCCGAATTTGAATCCAACGCAGACGTCGCTTCATCTAATAACAGGACTTTTGGATTCCGCAAAAGTGCTCGAGCGATTGCGATTCGTTCTGTTGCCTGTTAGTCGTCCTCAGGACTCGGTTGCAAATGGACCACTCACGCTTCTGACCACCAGATAACTGGGATCCCTTGCCGCCAACTTGAGTATCGAAGCCACTGCAATGATATCAGTGGGTCACCATGACTATCCGACGTCCGTGGACTCACTCAGGTAAGGACCGGATGAAATCCAGGATGTTTGCATCACGGCAAGCCGCCTCAATCTCTTCTTCCGTGACCTCGGATTCGGGTTTGGTTGCGCCAAGCAAGACATTGAAGCGGACAGTGCCAGCATACAATGTCTAATGAAGAACAGCTGAGTCGTCGTGGATAAATATCAATAAATGGTACTGACGGGCTCTTGAGAAACGAGTGCGATCTGTTTCCGGTACTCTTGAACGTTGTACTCATGTATAGGATTGCCATCAAGGAGAATACGCCCAGCCAAAGGGTCATAGAAACGTTCCATCAGTTGAATCCTAAAGAGATCATCAATGGAAATATGTTATCAAATTTTGGATGGGCATACACGGTACTTTTGCCGCATCCACTGGCCCCAACGAGAGCGACGTATGTGCCAGGTTCAACTCTGAGCGACAAACCTTGGAGCACGCGAACGCCAGGTCGTGTTGGGTATCGGAAGTGCACATTCTCGAACTGGATTTGGCCCTGAACCTTCTTTTCCCCTTCGAACGTTTTGCCAGCAGTAGACTCGGCATCAATCTCCGGAACGGCGTCAATTAGCTTTACGATTGCACCCGCGGCACTGTAAGCAGAGGAGATATCGGGCGCATGGGCAAATAAACCGCCTGATTGAATGGTCCCAAACGTTGTACTCTGTGGGAAACTGTTGAATGGTCGGAACCAGTCATAATACGCGAAATATGCATACCATGAGGGCTATGAAGAACGCCGCCGAACTTACCTCCAGGCGAGAGATGAGCTCAGAGCCGTACCAAAAGACCAAGGCAATGACGAAGAAGGTCATGGACTGCGATAATGCATACAGTAGATTTGCCCACACTGCCGACCTGTTCGATTGTCTAAGGGGTTCTTCCAGACTTTCGCTATACAATCTCAGACAGTCTTCCTCCCGAGTGAGAGAGGCAACAGTCCGGATGGAAGCAGCGGCTTCACAAGCCAGCTGAGCCGAGGCATCGTGCGCACTCTGATTTTTCTGGTCTTTAAGGATGACGACGTGCTTTGTGATCGCTCAGCAGCCATAAAAGCACCAAGCAAGATTAGCCTCACCAAGCGAATATAACCAGTCGAGATTAGAACGGGCATACAAGCTGCCTCCACATTACCAGTCATTAGCGATATCACGATCGACAAAACAAGAACACGCACCAGTGCCAACTAAACCTATCTTATATGCATAGATCATACCAATTACTGCGCCCCCAATAAGAGTTGAAATCGATTGCAAAATACTGTAACTCTGATCAGAAGAAGCTCGGTTAAGGTCAAGATTGTACTCACAGTCCAAGGGTAACGCCTGCCAAGCCGTTGACTTTTTGTGGGTTGTCACTCAGATTAGCAGTGATAGAACCCGTCTACAACGAGCGAGTCAGAGATGCCGAGAAAGATAGCTCAAATCCACGACTCACCCTATTCTCATCTCTGTCGAAGTATTCGACTACATGGGGTATATATGATAAAATAATACGATATAAAGAAATAAACTTACTGTCTTGCCTTAGGATAGCCTTGAAACAGAGTATGCGCAGTTTGGATGCGAGAGTTGCAGCCACGGACCCAAATATATAGTCTTGGAGACCAATGGAAATTCCCGCAATTATAGCAATGATGAAGAACCTTGGCCGGACGGACTCAGATATTTCTACCTGATGGGGTGGCTGCTCTTACCATAAACCATTCCGGTTCCCATCCAACCGACGGACAGAAGGATTAGTTTCGGAGAAGTCAGAAAGGCCTTTGCCTTTTCAAATCTGAGCGCAAAGTCATAATATACGATTGAGATAAGAAACCCTACCGAAAATGATACCCAATACTGGATAGACCAATCCAACCACTAGTTGAATTAAACTCAATTTCTTGCGAGACAGATTCTCACAGGAAAGCTTACCGACAGCGCACACAGCACCAACACCATATTTCCATAGTCCCTCGCGATTAATTAGAGCCATCCGCGTGAAGAGATATAACATATTGTTCTTGTCCTTGTCGGTCTTTTGTTCTCTCTTCTGATCGTTCCTCTTCTCAGCGAGACCAGATCCACCGGACTGAACGGTCTCCTTGCGACTAAGTGGAACTTCCTGCGCGGTAGCCTTCTCAGATCTTGCTTCTTCGCTCATAGCGTCGTCACCACTTTCATCCATTTCCTTCGCCTCTCGGAGTTTCTGAGCATGGACAAGACGAGAGTAGGCACTCTGTTCGTCAGACAACAGTTCCGTATGTGTTCCCTGCTCCAAAACCAGGCCATCTCCCATCACGTAAATGCAATCCGCGTCCTTGATCGTAGACAGTCGGTGGGCAATCGTGATCGTCGTTCGACCGGCTGCAGCCTTGTCAAGTGCATCCTGTACGATTCCCTCCGACTGCGTGTCAAGAGCCGATGTCGCCTCGTCAAGAAGTAGAATTCGAGGATCAGACACGA
>JBBPOJ010000913.1:0-18719 GCA_038091395.1 Leccinum rimulosum
TCTTTCTCGTCATCCGCATCAGTCTTCCCGACAACGCCATCAACGACATCGCTGTCGACACTTCACTCGGCGCCATTATCGCGGCACAAACGACGCAAGTCATCGGAATGCAGCGATATCGAGCGTAGACTGAAAAAGGGCGACGACGACTACATCAAGCGTCCCGAGAATGCGTTCATTCTGTTCCGCAGAAAATGTTGCGAAGACTGTCAGGCTGCCCAGGAGGACGCAGCACCCGATGACCTAGCGAAGAAGCAGCGCTCTGCTGATCTATCCAAAACGATCAGCCAACAATGGACGGCACTAACTACCGAGGAGCGTCTATATTGGGAGGAGCGGCTAAGGAGAAGAAGAAGGAACACGAGCAGATGTACCCCAATTACGTTTATCGACCCCAGAGGAGTAAAGATGGCAAGGTAAAGAAGGGGAAGCGTGTCGAAGAAGGCGACCTCGAGTCCAATGGTCGTTCATCATCTGCTCCTACATCCCCGCCCTGCTTAGCTCAGATCGCCTTTGTCAACCATTCATTTCCTCCCCCACCTGATCTTACGCTCTACTTGATGAGGATTGAAAACCAATATTCAACTGGAGGAGGCTTCAGTGATGTGTACAAATGTTGGTACGAGAACGAGTCAGCAAGAAAAGAGGTTCGGTGTGCTGTATGTACGACTTTTGGTTGTTTGACATTCAAGTTCCGCTTAGGTCGCGGTGAAAGCTTTGCGATTTACAATTCCAATGAAAGATAATCCGGGAGGTGTCAAGGTATGTATGTGCACCTCAGTTCAATTCAATTCAATTCGAGTATGAACTGAACAGTACTCTAGATGCTCCGTCGAGAACTGGGGATTTGGAAAAGACTTGACCACGTCAATATTGTTCCATTTCTGGGAACCGCATATGGCTTTGGAATGTCTGGCGCCACGTCACTAGTGTCACTCTGGATGCCCAACGGATCTCTTTACAAGTTTTTACAAACCCACGACGACACCCTACGTGCGATTCACCGACTTCAGTTTGTGCGTCAACTCTATTTGGTTGACAGCTTTTTTGTTCTCTAACTTTCACTAGCTCCTGGATATCGCCAATGGATTACAGTACTGTGAGACACTATGGTTATTTTCAAGCATAGAGAAATAACGTAATGCAGTATGTACATTCTCTTTCGGTTGTTCATGGCGACCTGAACAGCGTAAGTCAACATTTACTGCTACGAATGTCATTCTTACTAAACGGTCATTAGAACAATGTGGTTGTCGACGAAGACTATACCTTGCGATTGGTGGATTTTGAATATGCTTCCTTGGTGGGAAACATTCCCGAGGCATTACAATATCTCCAAATGTCGACTACGCGACCAGGAGCATTGCGCTGGGCCGCACCGGAACAACTTAATCCAGACATTTCATCCAGTCGTACCACCAAAAGTGATGTCTACTCGTTTGGATGTGTTGCTCTACAGGCAAGTCCGATTGACTAGACTTACGAGTAGATCCTGAGCTTTCACAGGTGCTGTCGGGAAAAGTACCGTGGTCAGAGGTTCGAGAGGATATGGCTATTGCATTCCGATTGGCGAAGGGCCACACGCCGGAGCGACCAACATCGCGACCGATAGATGATTCGCACTGGAAATTAATTCAACATTGCTGGTCACGATTACAGGAAAGGCCTACCATACAGATGATATTACTTGTCATCAAACGGTTCGCGAAGGAATGCCCACAGTCCCTGTCTCTCCGCGAGTTGCTGGCGCCCAGTTCGAACCTTACGAATGCCAATGAATCATCTTTGTCTCCCTATCAATTGGGACTCCCTGTGGACTATTCGGATAGTCGTGCTGGACAAATTGCCGGTGACAAGGAGGGCCAGGACATGTGCGTAGCGATGATGATCCTCTCACTTTTATCTCAGCTTCTGACTCCCCCTGCCATTTACACTGTAGCGCCGCTCCACTTCCCGCCACGTTGAGCGTGGACACGGTCCGCGTGGGTAGTCGTCGCATGTTGGGTTTCGGCGATTCACGAAGCGCAGAACACTCTGACTCGAACGCTCGTGGTTGGAAGAGGCGGCGCTTGTAGTGGTCCCAAATTTCCAACCTATGGCGGACGCGGGGCGTGCTACCCCTATGCTTCTAATTACATTGTTTCCCTTCAGTTGTACTTTATGTAGAATACGTTCTTAGGTGGTGCGAAATTGAATGACGTCAATCCATGCAGTATTCGTAGGGATAGAAAAAACAGTGCGAGACTACGAACTCTACTAACGGGTGCTCTGACGGTGGTGCTGTCCACCAGTAACAGCCATCCAACTTTCCTGGTGTGAAGCTAAACTCTATTTCAGCCACCTATACAGTTCTTTCCTAATACGGACCCAGACTCTGGACTGCGTCTCACAAGGCCCCAACTTGATCATCCCTCGACGTCCGACGCTTGCAAGGTGTGTTGATGGTGTCCATGTCGCTCTTGGACCTGTGTATTCACTCGACTTACAGCACAACAAAATAAAATAAAAGATGACGCACGACGCCGTTTGGTTCTCTCGTCCCCGCAAGTATGGCAAGGGCAGCCGTCAGTGGTGAGTGGGAGAGCTCGGGTCGTTGTTCGAGCGTGTTTTTCTGACGGTAGACGTGGCATCCCCTCTGTCCTCAATGTTCCTTTCTGAACACCGATGCACGCTCGCGCCGCTTCAGCCGCCTCTGCGCCCACCAAGCAGGTCTCATTCGTAAATACGGCCTCGATCTCTGCCGTCAATGCTTCCGTGAAAAGTCCGCCGCGATCGGATTCGTCAAGGTGACTACGATGTTCATCGTTTGTTCCGTTTCTGGTTCTCACTTATTCTCCTCTTGTCGTGTAAAGAACCGGTGAAGATGTATGCATATCCGCTATCGTTTGTTCTGTACACACGTTGCTATGCGCGCACGCATGCGCGATATGATGAAACAGGGCGATTTTTTTTTCACATGACATGCATTTTGATCGCGGGGAGACGATGTGTTTGCTGAGAATGGACGGCTCGACATGCCCGAAATGAAGTCGTAGTGAATCCTAAAGTGAAAGAGAAGTGATGATCGTGAGCGAATTCCACTAGTCACGTTCGCGGAAAACATGATCAGGTCCACATCCCGTGTTGAATGAGTTTGCGGATGATTTTTCCTCGATAGAAGCTCGGCGAAAGGACAGATAGAGATCTAGGTATGTAATCATTCTTGAAGCGGATAAATGCGGTATTGACGTCGTCTATGTCGTAGGACTGCTCACGTGGAATCCTTGTGCTGATAAGTGTTTCAGAGGAAAGTGCATGCACTCCGCAAGTACTTACTGTGATCACGGACTGAACGAAGTCGATCTCGAGTATATAAATCTCGTTGCGGAGTGGTCGGCCACGATGCAGACTATTACCATTTCAAGTTGATCACTTCGCGTCGTTCTGCGACCGCTGTTTCACATAAATAAAGAACGCCCGCCGCCGACACCCGCACATCGCGGAATGAAAACGAAGAGCGGCCTTCGTGATCATTTGTGAGATATAAATTCTCGAGAAGGACGTATGGAGCACGGTGGAACGCTGCCCATCTGGCTCTCTGCTGCTTTGCTCTTTACTCGTTTCTCTAGCCCCGACAGGCTGGCTTTCCAGTCCACGAACCTCGACGTACCCCCGAGATGGTCGCGATCATCTCTGCCGCGGAGTATGTTCAAACAGCGAACCTGGTGCACATCACCCAGATAAGTCAATGTCAGTCTCTCTCCCCTTTTGTCTATCTTGTCTCCGCATGTTGCTTACCCGGCATGGTTCCAGTGGTTAGCGCCATCATCATGTTGTACGATCATGGTCAGATATAAGATATGCCTTACGCACGCAACGCTGACGCTGATGTATGTTATGCACATACCACCGTCGTCGACATCGGGTCTGGGCGCTACAGTCATCACGTTCGATCGAGAGGTAATATTCCGCATTCACCCGCGATCGCTCTAGCCTGAGATTAGATTCATTCATTCAGGTCGATCACGTATGGGTAAGTTCGTGCGGGATCGTTGTTGTTTGTTCGGTTAAACAACCAATTTGTTCATGGCCAGAACCGCGTGTGTTCTTATGGGAGCATCACTTATCTGCTTGTATGTTTTCGACTTTTCGTTCGTCGTGTGCTGTTGGAGTGACACACGTTGGGCTTTAGATACGCTACATCGGTGATGCACTTTCCATGTAAGTTCGTGAATCCCTTGGGTTATGCAACGTCCACTCAGTTCAGATTAGCCTGAATATAGTTGGTATGGGATTTCCATCTGCCGTCGACGCCGCTGTCTGACTTCCCTATAGCTTTCCTTGGATTGGGAGTCCAGACGGTCGACGTACGTAAATCCTTGGGCATTCAATTGCATTTCGCATACTGACGACGCTGCAGTTGTGGGTTGATTTATTGTCACGGTCCGAGACAAGCTCACGAAGGCTCAAAAACGACGACATGTTGATGTCAGATGTGAGTAAACTTCGATCGCGTATCCCCTCCTGTGATCTCACTCTTTCCAAGGCGGCGTGTATTTCTTTGCCCAATCTTGGCTCGGCCTTCTGATATTGTTTCTGATCCAGCGTACGTCGACGTCCCTGGTGCCCTATGCGCTCGTTGCTGACTTCCACAAGTGATGCTTCAAGTCCGACTATACTCCTTGTACCAAGGATCGAGAATCGTCCTTGCGATCATGCTTCTCGGCTACGTGTGTGAAATCGCTGCCATGGTGGCAATCACGGGTATCGTCGACATCTATGCCAAAGGTGTGTCTGTGCTCTATTCCCATCCATATTTTTGGCTCACTTGCGCGCTCACCGAATCCAATCAAACACAGTCACCAACCAGGCTGAAGGAGGGTTGTACATCTGCGCGGACGTCAATATTCCCCCGTTTTACCACCTATACTTGCTCTGGTTGCCCGTGGTCGTGTACGAAAGCATCTTGTACCTCTTCGTCCTGTGGTACGGTGTCGGGCACTGGATGTCGGGATACCGCATTCAGCGGATGAACGACAGGCCGGTGAGCGTCACCGACGGGCTCGTCACGGGCAATGCGAGTTACTTTTTGTGGTACGTATACATATGACAGCGAACAGCCATGTCGTTTTTACCCGTTTCTCTTCTCTGACTCTCGTGCTTTCTCAACAGCGTAGCGGTGGGGTGTATCGTCAGCGCCGTCATCGGACAACATCTTGAGGTACGTTGTCTTCCTTTCTCTGCCCATTCGAGTGGAAACTAAACGGTCTTCTCCCTTGTCTGACCTGATCAACCACGTTGACGCTCCCCGAACACATGACAGTACGAATGGGCGGCGATGTACAGAGGCTACCCGGCTACGATCCAAGCTATGTTCGGCTGCCGACTGATTCTGAGCCTGCGGATGATGATCGCGCGGGACGGGGGGACGGACCACGGTGAGATCATCGAGGATGACGCACCGTGGGTTACTGCGATCGCGACGCGCCCTTCGAGCATGCTTTGTGCGTGACTCGGATCGTGATTTGATTGATATGCCGAAATAAGGCGAGGCCGGATTTTGATGGTCGACTACCTTTTCTTCCGTTTCAAACTTAGGGGTATTCGTGCTTGTTATATGATCATCATGCAGGCCTTGAAGGCTTCTTTACGAAAGCGCGTTTTTACCTGATGTATTCATACGCACCTGATGAGTCGGGACTACATCACACCGTGACCTTCTACGTTTTCTTTTCACGGACAATCGGACGAGTATTGTATATACATACACATACATCATGACGTCGCGCTGACCGATGCATGGTGACTTATTAATCGTTGAATAGTAATGAAACGTATCCTCGGAGACTCCGAGCACCAAGTTGTACATGACTCGCGGACGACCCGATCACTCGGGATTTCGCATTCTTTAACATCATGTGCGCGAAGTCGTTGCTGCTAGATAATCAAGCTCCATGTGGCTTGCTCCAGTTCATTTGCCATCATACCGTTGATACGTCACGTCGTCCGAGGACTTTCGTTGTAAAGCCCGTCGTCGAATAGAAGGTGCGTGTAGATGCCATTTGTGCGTTTTTTGCAGGTAAGGAGGTAGTAGGGTCGCTGCTCCACCTGACCGCTCCAAGTTGTTGGGATTAGTATGGCGGAGCGGCGTCGCCGCAGTGTCCTTCTCTATTACTACTAGTAGGCGAGTGTAAAGTGGTGTGGCATTCACAGGAGCTAGATTAGACGAACGACGATGAAAAAGCTGTTTTGCGACGAAGCCTCGGCGGACCTTTGTTCGAGTCTTTCTGAGTATCGCATGTCAGGTTGAAAAAAACGGTTCTCATTTTTCGCCCATGTATCGAGGGACCAACGTGGTTGTAGTATTATTTATGTGTGCATAGTATGCTGATTACCACGAGGGTGGTGACAAACCTCGAACCTCCCACCCCAGACAGGGGCGGGCGCGCATAACTCTTCGTGATGGCTTGACAGTTAGAGGTCAAGTCATGGTGTGTATTGTGCGGATCGTATGGGGCCCATGATGCAACCCGTGCGTCGTGCGCGGCCGAAGTCGGCCGGTGTTTTCAATCGCGTTGCTTCACTGCACATACATCACAGCGAGACCAGATATGCAGTTAGGATGCTCGAAGTAAAGAGATAAACGAGATGGGCTGGATGATGGGGGCAAAAGTCAATATGGGTCGCCGGATTGCGGAATTGAGTAAATTGACCCACACAACGTCGAATGGCTGGCACACTGTTAGCTAGTCGGCAGCAGGAATCCTATTGCTCGGTAATTCAGATGATAGGATGAACGATAAGCGCCAAAGGGAAACATGGTGTTGGAAACTAGTAAGATCGAGTGAAGTCGGAGCTTGAGGCTCGGCGAAGCGCCTTGTGCCAGTTCTGCCGCGGGAGCGGTTTGAAGGACGACCTGCTGTACGGAGGGTGTCGAGGATTAAGGACTGCGAGAGAAATAAGCGTCAGTGGAAGACGTGGAAGACGGGGCAGCACGCACCTCGAGATGCTACGTCATATATCACGTACTGCAAGAATGCGGAAAAGAATCTTCCCAGATTTGTTCGTGTCTACACCTCGGTCCCATTCCCAAAGCTGCCTGCAGCATGTAAGCATGTCAAGACGCGATAGTATCCGATAATGACGTCAGGGTACGCACCGCGCTCAAACCAACGTAGATGCAGCCACGGTCAAAGGCGTCAACCACGGTTTGCATAGTGTCTTTCCAAAGTCGGCCCAATGTATATGATTTCTTGACAATTCGAACCAGATCAAAAGCCCTGAGGCTAATGTGTTCGATCTGCACACCATGCGTGAGATGAGTGAGAGAGCTCACCTGAGGAAGTGTTGGGCGAGATAGTCTAAGCGCTGCGTGAATGTTGATTCATCAGGAAAATAAGTACGCCAGAAAAAAAAGCTGAGAAACGAGAAAAAGGGAAACAAACACGAGGACGAAGAAAAACCACTCGATCATTGCTCTGTACAAGCGTTTCTAGTCCCACTGCAGCGTCGGGTAGAACGACGAACAAGAAACAGCGTACGATGTGACTTGTGACCTTGTGACCAGCTACTTCCTGTACTGCTCACTTGCATATTCACGTATTTCAGCAACATTTCAGCAACAAATCTAGTCGAGTATGAATCCAACTGGGTATGTATATCCGTTCCTTGGTATCGTCGTTCGCACAGCGCACTGAAGGTGACTCTAGGACAAAGACAATCAGGATCAAAGGTGTGCCCGTAGTGAGACTGTCCCGGTCGTTTAAGTTGATCTTTCCTCCCCTCAGATATCGAACTGCGCGGGATCGCGCGACGCAAACTTTCCCTCGCGAGGCAGTATAGAGTTCAGTTCTCCATAGGTGATACATCGCGCCTAACAAATGAGGCAAAGGAGAAGGAAAATCGCACCACTTGGAACGACGTTTTATTTCTGTAGGAGGATATTCTCCGTTCTACGTCAGAAAATTGAATTCTCTCAGTGACGGTGACGGTCGCTCCGAACTCGTTGTCAAGGTTTTCCGAATGCGCCTCATAGGAAAAGGCGAATTGGTCGGATCTCTCACTGATACGATCGGCAACATTCTGGGAAAATGCACTGCGGACAACGGTACGACATTTTACGTCCGTGCGCTCTACTGATTCGATCTCTCCGGTCAGTATTTGAGGGTTCTCTTACAAACTCGACGGTCACCTCCGATGCCTTCGATCTCTCCGAGATTACGATCAAGTTTGTGGTAGCCGTCGACGAGGCTATCGAAGCGGTTGACGCTGAACCAAACGTCGTGAGCGCGGTACAGACGATCTATAATGTGTGGGGAGGTCTATTGGAGAGGATTGAACTTTTCAACAAAATCGTGGCCGGCATCGAAGAGGTATTTTGTTGTTCAGTCTCGACGCCGTATGATCTCATGGCGAGACAGATTCGCCCGTATGCGTCGCTTGCTTGGTCTGCTATATCCACTGCGAGCAAAGTGCGTTTTATTTCATCATTTTACTGCTGCCTAATTGCTCATCGTGTTACACACAGGTGATGGTGGACCAGAAGAACCGCGACGAGCAGATCATTCACCTGGCAACCACCATGACGGACGTCTTCAGTTTCGTCAACGACGCCGAACCTCTGAAGGCTATCCAGGCGCACATCAAGACTGTCACGCTTCTGTTACAACAAGTAACAGAGTGCGCGTTCTTTATTACCGCATACGCCCAGCAAAAGAACTTTTGTTAGTTGTCGTCGAACCCACGATTCTTGTCGCTTCTGATTTGTATATCCAGGGATTCGGACGCAGAAATACACGCTCTCTGATATATATGCAAAGATCGTGGACTTCGAGGTTAAACTGAAAGAACTCAAGACCGCATTCCTGGAGGGTGTGGCAGTGCAAACAGGAATTACTGTCGTCCGTATGATGAACAGCGTGGAGCATATCGGTAGGTCCAATCCCTTCAAACCATGCACGGCTGCTAACGTACTTGGAACGCAGCGGAATTCGTCGAGCTGAACGACATGCCATATGCGCTTGGTGCCAGATATATGTGGGAGAAAGGATGCTTGCCTGGGACACGCGAATCCTTACTCCAGGACATTTGCGATATTCTCAACAACCCCGACAAGGATTCCCCACGCGTCTGCTTGCTCACTGGTATGGCTGGATCGGGCAAGTCTGCGGTAGCTCATTCAATTGCAAGGCTGTATGACGGGCTAGAGCGACTAGGCTCGTCATATTGCTTCTCCGTCACCGACACTGCGAGGCGGAACCCCCACAATCTATTCAGCACAATCGCACGGGACCTGTCTGATCACGATCCGCAGTACAAGCATACTCTTTGGGGGATCATGAAAGACAATCGAGCGCTTCGCACCTCTACCTCACCGGATGAGCAGATCGAGCGCCTCATCATCGAACCTAGCAAGCGTCTTGACCCTATCGGACCATTGGTGATTGTTATCGACGCCCTCGACGAAAGCGGTAGCCAGGCCGATCGCGAGCAGCTGCTGATGGCCATCTCTAAGCGAGTTTCTGACAACACACTCCCAGCCAACCTTCGGTTCCTTATCACCTCTCGACCCGAGAGTGACATCCTTGATGCGTTTTCAAGCAGTTTACATTTCGTCCATAAGCACATGGGAGACATCTTCGAGGAAAATGTTGATGAGGACATCGGGAAGTTTATATTCCATTCACTCAATCGCTACACGGAGCTCGAGGCCAATTGGCCTAATGGAGAGTGGTGTCGATTGCTGGTCCACCATTCACAACAACTCTTTCAATGGGCTTCGACTGCGTGCAAATTTGTCCAAGGAATGGGTCTCATCGGAGTCAGCCCTTCGAACCGGATGAAGATGCTTATCGATCACAGTGGGGATACTATGACCCAACCACTAGATGCATTATACCAAACCATTCTAGGCCAACTGTTCATGTCACGTAACGCTCAACAATCATTCCGGGATGTGATGGCCATCATACTAGCACTGCAGGAGCCACTATCATTGATGTCCCTTTCTGCACTGCTCGGGTTCGATGAAGACTTCCATATTCGGGAGATAGTCAAGCCTATGGGATCATTGCTGTATGGAGCACATGATGAGGAGAAGCCCATTCGACCAATTCACACATCCTTCTGTGATTTCTTGTTGGACGGAAACCGCAGTTCCACCTTTCATGTCATCATTGGCACCCATCATTCTCTCCATCTTGGGAAAGCATTGCTCAGATACATGGAAAGTATGCTTAGGTTCAACATATGTGATATTAAGGACTCTCGGCAACCCAACATGGCTATCCCTGATCTGTCAAGTCGAGTGAAGGAAGCTATCCCCCCTCAATTGAGATACTCTTGCCAATACTGGATGGTCCACCTGAGAAACACTGCTCCTGATCAAGACTTGTTGGATGACATCACTTCTTTCTTCCAGAATTTCTTCTCCTACTGGCTTGAAGCCATCAGTCTTCTCGCATCTTCCTCACCACTGGTGTTCATCTTATCTGCCATAGAGACCTGCAATATTTTGAAAAGATGGGCCAAGGTAAGATTGGCCATTACAATGTGCAATCAATATTAAATGGAGACATTAATAGAACCATGAGATTGGCATACTAGCATCAGAGGCATCCCAGTTCATCCAAGTATTTGCTCCTGTCCTGAGGGAATCCACCTGCCATTTGTACTTGTCAGCCATGCCTCAAACCCCCTCTGGCTCACCACTGTGTGTACTTTGGTCTAAACATCTTCAAAAACATGTCTCCATCTCTGGACAGCCAACAAACTGGCCATCTGAGACCCATGTTCTGCAGGGACACACAAGCTCAATCAACTCTGTTGCCTATTCGCCTGATGGGATCTACATTGTCTCTGGCTCTTCAGACAATACTCTTAGGGTATGGGATGCAACCACTGGTCAGCTTGTAGCAGGTCCATTTGAGGGACACACAGATTCAGTCAACTCTGTTGCCTATTCACCAGATGGGACTCACATTGTCTCTGGCTCTTCAGACAATACTCTAAGGGTATGGAATGCAACCAGTGGTCAGCCTGTAGCAGGACCATTTCAGGGACACACAGATTCAGTCAACTCTGTTGCTTATTCACCTGATGGGACACATATTGTCTCTGGCTCTTCAGACAGTACTCTTAGGGTATGGAATGCAACCAGTGGTCAGCTTGTAGCAGGTCCATTCCAGGGACACACAGATTCAGTCAACTCTGTTTCCTATTCACCAGATGGAATCCACATTGTCTCTGGCTCTTCAGACAACACTCTTAGGGTATGGGATGCAACCAGTGGTCAGCTTGTAGCAGGTCCATTTCAAGGACACACCTCTTCAGTCAACTCTGTTGCCTATTCACCAGATGGGACCCACATTGTTTCTGGCTCTTCAGACAACACTCTTAGGATATGGAATGCAACCAATGGTCAGCTTGTAGCAGGTCCATTCCAGGGACACACAGATCCAGTCAACTCTGTTTCCTATTCACTAGATGGAATCCAAATTGTCTCTGGCTCTTGGGACAAGACTCTTAGGGTATGGGATGCAACTACTGGTCAGGTTGTAGCAGGTCCATTTGAGGGACACACATCTTCAGTCAATTCTGTTGCCTATTCTCCTGATGGGATTCACATTGTCTCTGGTTCTTCAGACAATACTCTCAAGATATGGAATGCAACCAATAGTCAGCTTGTAGCAGGACCATTCCAGGGACACATAGATTCAGTCAACTCTGCTGCCTATTCACCAGATGGAATCCACATTGTCTCTAGCTCTTGGGACAAGACTCTCAAAGTATGGGATGCAACCACTGGTCAGCTTGTAGCAGAACCATTTGAGGGACACACAGATTCAGTCAACTCTGTTGCCTATTCACCAGATGGGACTTACATTGTCTCTGGATCATCAGACAATACTCTTAGGATATGGAATGCAACCAATGGTCAGCTTGTAGCAGGTCCATTCCAGGGACACACAGATCCAGTCAACTCTGTTGCCTATTCACCAGATGGAATCCACATTGTCTCTGGCTCTTGGGATCAGACTATCAGTGTATGGAATGAAACAAGTGGCCAGCTTGTAGCAGGTCCATTCCAGGGATGTACATCTCCAGTCTTGTCTGTTGCCTATTCACCAGATGGGACCCACATTGTCTCTGGCTCTTCAGACAATACTCTTAGGGTATGGAATGCAACCAATGGTCAGCTTGTAACAGGTCCATTCCAGGGGCACACATCTTCAGTCAACTCTGTTGCCTATTCACCTGATGGAGCCCACATTGTCTCTGGCTCTGAGGACAAGACTCTTAGGGTATGGGATGCAACCACTGGTCAGCCTGTAGCAGAACCATTCCAGGGACACACAGATTCAGTCAACTCTGTTGCCTATTCTCCTGATGGGATTCATATTGTCTCTGGCTCTTGGGATAAGACTATCAGGGTATGGAATGAAGCAAGTGGCCAGCTTGTAGCAGGACCATTCCAGGGATATACATCTCCAGTCAACTCTGTTGCCTATTCACCAGATGGAATCTACATTGTCACCAGCTCTTCAGACCATATTGTTAAGGTTGGGAATGCAGCAAGTGGGCAGTTTTCAGCAGGTATATTCCAGACATGCACAGATTCAGGCAAGCCTGTTATCTAATAGTCTCTGATTTAGATCTTGTGGAAGAGATATTCCAGGAACAAACAGATCCAGTCTTTTCTGTTGCCTTTTCATCTAATGGTGCTCATGTTGCCTGTGGTTCTATGGACAAAGCCATCAGAATCTGGGATATAACCACTGGCCAACTGGTAGTTGATCCAATTCAAGGGCATTCAGATTCAGTCTTTTCTATTGCCTATTCGCCAAATGGTTCACATATTGCCTCTGGTTCTTTGGACAAGACAATTAGGATCTGGGATGCAATCACAGGTCAGAGAATCACAAACCCATTTGAAGGTCACATGGCTGCAGTTGTTTCTATTGCCTATTCACCTAATGGCCAATATGTTGTCTCTGGCTCTTTGGATAAGACACTCAGGGTATGGGATGCAATGACTGGTCAACTTGTAAAAGGTCCATTTCAAGGGCACACAGATTCAGTCTGTTCTGTTGTCTATTCTCCCAATGGCAAACATATTGCTTCTGGTTCCATGGATAAAATAGTCAGAATCTGGAATGCATCTACTGGCCAACCTGTCACAAATCCACTTCAAAGACATACAGATTCAATCTTCTCTGTTTCTTATTCACCTGATGGTACACATATTGCTTCTGGATCAAGAGACAAAACCATCAGGATTTGGAATGCAAACACTGGCAGGCCTGTGGGAGTTACACTTCAAGGACACTCTGGCTCAGTATTATCAGTTGCTTATTCTCCTGACGGGATCAATATTGTCTCTGGCTCCTCAGATCATACCATCAGGGTTTGGAAGGCAATCACTGGCCAACTTGTGGCAGGACCATTCCATGGACATACATCTTCAGTCTGGTCTGTTGCCTATTCTCCTGACAAATCTTACATCATCTCTGGCTCTGCAGACAAGACCATCAAGCTTTGGGATTCTACTAGTGGTCAGCTTATGGCAGGTTCATTGCAGGAATACAACTCTTCAGCCAAGTATGTTATCTATTCCCTTAATGGAACCAACATTGACTCTGACTTCTCATGATAACATTAGGGTTTCAAATGTAACCAGTGATAAGCTTGGGATCAATCTATTTCATGAGCAGCAAGATTCCTTCAAGCCTGATGGGATCCATATTGTTTCTGGATCACAGAATGGGATTGTTAAAATGTGGAGAGTTGAAGACCTGTACACCTTTGGAAGTTTTTATATGGTAGATGGTTGGATTAAATCTTCTGATAGTGTTGTGATTAATTGGATTGCTCCTTGGAATAGGCCTTCTGTCCATCTTCCTATGCATGCTTTGACTATTGCCTCTCATGAAGTTTATCAAGGTCATTTTGATAGATCTTTGTTTGGAGAAAGCTGGATATCATGTTGGAAGTAATCCATTTCATCTTCTGCCTGTGCTTCTTTACATATATGTTGTACCTTCTGTAAAATATCCTACATTGCCAAGTTATCAACTCATTGTCAACAGCTCAGCTACAGTCTCAGCCTACATCATAGGCTACATGTGTGAAATTACAACCATGTTGACTGCTCATGAAAAAAAAAAAAGTGTAGCAATCTCAATTCTCATATCAAGAGTCATCATACACAACTGAACACCGCCAACTAAACTTTGAAGCCAAATTGAAGAGCGAGTCAATGTGCTATCATGTACAGTGTACACTAGCACCCGAGAAGGAGCTCACTGACTTCTATAACGAGCTCAATGCTTTGGGTCCACCAAAGTTAGCTACGCGCAAACTTCTGCTTCCCTGCTGCCTGCATCAGAATTTCTGTCACCAACATCATCCATGATGCATGATGGCAAGACCGCTCCTGTTTGTGTTGCCTCAACAGAGACTCGTTCTCAACCGAGAGCTCATTGTCATTGAACTGTTGTCAGGAGGATGTTGTGCTCGTCTATCCGTGGATTTATGAATTCATCCGGAATGTCGACGGCCATAAGTGGGACAAATAAACCAAGGTACTGAGGGTGATCACATACCTGGAAGGCTGGAACATGGATTTCGAGCACTGTTGTTCGCGAAGCCTGTCAACGAGGAGAGTACAGATGGGTAGGGAGCCACTAGCGGCCGAAAAGTCGATATTTCTGCTCGCAAACTGATTTGCTGGAAGGGTATAGCAGCTGAGTCATTGGAGGTCCTCGACGATCACTAGTTGTGGTGTCGACTATGGAAAGCATTATCTATGACATTGGATACGTATGTCTGGAGTTCCGAATGAGTGGCTAGCATAAATCTATCCCTCGTAATAAATTGTAGTACGTACTTAACCATGAACACATAGTGTGTAAGGTGGGTGTCCGCCGATATCCCAACTGGGAGAGTTGCTGGTACAATAATACACCGGGAGAAACTCGGAACTCCGTGAGATTGGGTTCGAAGGGCTAGTGGTCGTGCATCTTTCTACCATGTTCTTGGCATGGCTTTCGAGGCGATGTGGCACAAGGCCGAAGTACGTCGATGTTTCAAGGCGCGCCAGTGTGTACGTTACGACCCCCTCCACGAATGCCACCTCCTCTTGACTGTGCATGTACAAAGGAAGAATAGAGTAAGGGAAGGGTCCAGACGGGAAACTTGGGGATGGTGTGATGAACCGAACGTGAGATCAAGTTGACGCCAAAGTCCGATCCTAGTATGTACAGAAAGAGTTCAAGGTGAGCTGGATCTGTGACTGCGCTCAACAAGTGCCTCAACGCGCTCACTCGGAAGCTCAATCTAACATGTAGCACATCGTCAGGCGACGTGTGTGGGTCAACATCGACTGATAATCGGAGGCAGACCTGGGTGGAGTGGGGCGAAGATTCGTCGTCGCACCTTGCGCTGGAGGCAGTCTCCGACGTTCGTATTTCAAATTTGCAAATGTCTTGCTGGCACATTTGCCGCACTGCGACGTTGCTCGTTTTTTCAAATGAACTTGGACACTGCTGATTCACTGTCATAAAAACCACGTCAGACCCCCCTCACGGATGTCAGCTTATGATACCAATGTAGGTGGCGCATTCATGCCAGTGGACACTGGAAACATGCGCGGCACTGTCTGGACACGTCAGCCCTTGAGGCTAGTTCTCAAACGCTTTCGGTTGAAGCGCCACACCTTGAAATAGCCGATGGGCCCTGCAGAGGGCGAGCGACGACGAAAACGCTGATCTATGTGAGTTTGCGGTAATGACCATGTCGGTGAGAGGGATGACATGTTGAATTCTAGCATAGACAGGTAGCCCGGGGACAGGTCCAAGGTGCTGAGCGAATATCGAAGGTGTGACAACAGAAGTAAAGGGAATACTTATCGTTCCGTCTTGCTTTGCCATTGCGTTACGACATTGGCATGGCCATACCCAGTCGTTCAACAAAAGCAACCTCGGGGCAAAAAGGTTTTGCCATCCCTTTTGTTGCCTGGATCACTGCCATGATTGCGGAATAAAACATTAAGACATCGTAGGAGAATGCTAACAAGTCGAGATGCTCATGACAAGACATGGCAATTCGTTTTACCGTGACAGTAAGTCGGCGCGCAAAGTGTTGCAAGTACTTATACTTGAAGAAGAGTGTGCAATCATTGGCCCTGGGCGGTGTTTGAAACATTTCAGGACAGCATCGAGGAATCAGGTTCGCACTATAATCTATTTAAGTATCCCGCAAAGCAGCTAGAAAACTTGGCGCTGGCTTCAAGGTCCGGTCCAGGCGGTCCTATGTAAACAGATCCGGGAAGTAACGAGGATTATTCCTTTTGGTTGTGATGATATCCAAAGTGTTTCAAGTGAGCCGGTCGTCACCAGTGACTTGGCAGTATTACAGTCGACGTCAATCCTGTCGGGCGATACGATTGAGGCACATATATAAGTAATACTCTCCAGGGGATTCGCCTCTCTCCCTCTAGCCTATCTACGAGTTAAACTTAACTGGCCGAATAGGCCAGCACTACTCATGGCCACGGCTGTCTCTGAAGCGGAGTATGTCCAAATCGCAAACGTGATCATCATCACCCGAATATGCCAAAGTCAGTTTTTTTTCTTGTCTCCACTTGCTGCGGAGCCTGCGGTAGATAACGAGGCATGGTTCACAGCGGTCGGCGCCATTATTGTGCTCTACGATCACGGTCAGTATATGTTCTATACGATTTGACTGTCGTTGATTGGGTTTATAGTTATCACATTCGATGGAGAGGTAAGGCCCAGCCCTTATTACTTTAAGAAGTGTTTTCATAAACCTGACACGTATTCCTGCCGTGAGATTGATCACATCTGGGTAAGCATGCTTGGCTAATAGTCATGTCGTTGGTCCTGACTGAATTGGTTTGTTGTAGAGGGCCCACCCTTTCTCATATGGAAGTATCACATATCTATGCGTACGTGCTGACTTACTATTTGTCTTGTGCATCAAGCCCAATGTAGTATCCACTAGATCCGTTACTTGGGCGATGCAATCTCCATGTGAGCGGACGAACGATTTTTTGCGTTTCGAGACATGGCTCAATGTGCGACTCGTCTAGCTTGAATCTCGTCGGTAGGAGATGCTCACCCGCCCG
The DNA here is from genome assembly GCA_038091395.1 of Leccinum rimulosum. Classification (NCBI taxonomy): domain Eukaryota; kingdom Fungi; phylum Basidiomycota; class Agaricomycetes; order Boletales; family Boletaceae; genus Leccinum; species Leccinum rimulosum. The sequence continues at coordinate 17,126 of JBBPOJ010000913.1, forward strand.
TGACCATTTCGGCTGAGCTTTCTGCAGCTTTTTTTGGCGGGGAAGCTCTAACTATAAATGTATGTTTAACCTTCGAAATTTATTGCATCTTTTTTGTGACGATGAATTTATAGTTGTGCGTTTCTTCCGATATCGTCTAAAAACACGAATAGTTCAAGACAGTTGATCGATGATCCTTGATAGTTGTAAGTTCATGTCAATCATGTGTTCGTTCAGTTGACCTCAGATATTACAAGGCACGGTCTACTTCTTTGTTCAATCATGGGTGGGAATTCTAATAGTGCTCCTGATACAGTGTGCGTCTCAAGCCCGTTGCTCTGACTTCGTTGCTGATCTACATCAAGTGATGCTTCAACTTCGATTATATGCGCTATACCGAAGATCGAGGATCATTCTTATCTTCATGATCTGTGGTTACGTGTGTGAAATCGCTACCATGGCTGTCATGATGGGTTACATTGCCGAATATGCAAAAAGTACGTCTGTGCTATGCGCGCCCGTGCAACTTCTTTTGTATCCCGCTAACCACGATGGCAATTAAAACAAAACAACAAAAAGTCAGGAATAATTTCTTAGGAGTGTTACACATCTGTGCCGACGGGAAGGCTCCCTCGTTTTGGCGCTCATACGTCATTTGGATTCCCGTGCTCGTGTACGACGGGCTGCTTTGTTTGCTGGCCTTGTGGTCTGGCATCGATCACTGGATATCAGGACATCGCGCCGAACGGCTGCATCTGTCATGCATTGCGGACGTTCTGGTCGTAGGGAATATTGCCTACTTCTTCAGGTTCGCATTATTACCGCCTTTGTCGTTTCCTTGATTGAAGGCTGTCCTAACCTGTGCTTAACTTACTCTAGCATTGTACTGGGAACCATCATAGCCGCCGTACTTGGACACGTTTTGGGGGTACGTGTTACGTTTCCCCTCCTCTTGTTGTTAGAACCCAAGGGTCGACCCAATTCCGCGGATTAGGTCACCTGGGCAGTAGTGTCCGAAGGGTTTCCAGCGCCTGTGGAAACGATGGCCGGCTGTCGATTAATTCTGAGCCTCCGGGTGATGTTCCTTCAAGACAAGAGAAAACAACACAGCGAGTTGGTATCCGACGCGTTCACGGCTATGCATATGCGCCCTCTTGAGCATGCTGCCAATGATAACAGTTCGTGGGAGACATGTTAGAAAGGACTTGTATGTACTTATATATTCATCATGGACATTTGGTGGCTCACGATTGCTTAGATATTCATCAGATGTTACGAACACTTTCATTTCCGATTTTTGATATCCTATCATGTACCTACATGCATGCATCTTCTAATAGACCCGCTGGGAGGGTCGATTTCGAGTCACATCCACCTTCTATTGCCGCTCAAGTCTGTTTTCCATCACGTACTAATCCTGCAACATTCTTTCATTCTTCTTCCCGATAGACTCGTACCGATACCCCTGCGAGCTTATTGACCATATGGATTTATAGCCGTTTTAGTAAATGATGGCACTCGCGCGGGAAAAAAATTGTCAATTACAGTGAGGTAGAATTATGTAGCTACTCCTTGGACTTCAATGACATGGTGTATTGAAAGGTCTCGTGTGACC
>JBBPOJ010000914.1:0-18713 GCA_038091395.1 Leccinum rimulosum
CTGCCAGTGACCCCGCTTACTTGAAGTCGCCCCACAAGTCTCCAAACACGTCGTCGACTGTGCCGCAAGCATTCCGTTGCAGTACACATGCCAGTTCGTCGCGCCTGCACCGCCCCAAATGCCAGTTCCGTCGTATTGAATATGTTCAACAAGTTGGCGTTGGCAGCGACGGAACCCTAACCCGCTCGCGCCCCATAAGTTAGTGCCCGAATTCGCATAGGGAACCGTGCGGTTCCATCCCGACGAGATGACCCAGAATCCTGTGCCGGTGGAACTCTTCATGCTAACTGGCTGAGGTGGCTGCTCTGGTGCGTGCCCAGCAAGAGCGTCCCATGCGGACGAGGCCAAGGTCGCGGAGGAAAACTGTCCCAATACATTTGATGAAGCGGCAGAAGGGGCAGACGGGGCTGTTATAGCCACTGTAATGGAAACGATCATGATCACCTTGAAGAACATTGGGTAGGAAATGTGGCGGAGCACAAATGCCATCAAGTACGTGCGCCTGACTTAAATAGATGTGGGGATGATGGCATCACTTCCAGGAACTAACCGGATAACAATCAAACTGAAGAAGTATATCTGGATCATCGAAAAAGGTATAGGTGAAGAGTTTCGCGAAAGAATCTGGACTCACAAGACGGATTCAACCGAGAGCAATGTAACCCTTGGTGGTGCATGTAGAACTCGACCGTACTCGCGACCACCGTTGGGCCTCGCTACCCTCCAAGGCTATTTTCCACCTCAACCAGATATTGGTTTATTGCAACGCAATGACAGAAGACAAGTCTCGGGTGTGCTTTGTGACTGCCTGAATTGACTTGATCCACGAGTTAACATGTCCGGGAACGACGGGAGGAAGGATTATCGTTGAATAGGTGATATGTGCGAGATGTCTGGTCTTCCACCCATCACCTGGGTACATGGAGGTCAGTAATGATCAACATGGAGTAGAAAGAGGCAGACTTGTTCGACGACCGCTCCATGACGGGAAGGGTCATGGGACGAGTTTCCGGTGTCTCGACGTCTTGATGGAGGTGTAGGAGAGACAACTCGAGCTCTGAAAACTTCTCTTTCACTTAGGCGAACGTCAGCGTGTCAGGTCGAGTGGGACGACGACTAGCGCCGCGGGCACTGACGAACGCATCGAACCAGGGCTTAAATTAGGCGGGCCGGGCATCAGTAATTTTACACGTTACTAATGTCGGCTTATCTCATTTGCAAAGCTCGCGAGATCGCAAAGCAGGATAGACCGTCCCGGCACGACAAGTCAATGGAGCCAAATACACACCTACTATGGGTGTATGTATACCCTCGCTCGACGATGGCGCTAGCGCAATCACCAGACTCCTTTGGGACAATGAAAACGACCCGAGAGGATAAATGCCCTTGCTCGTCGTGCTCACTCGTCGCGCCGTGGGCGTGTGCTTGAGCGTCGCCGGTATCGCACGCGCCAAACGGCGCATGGGACTTGCCAGTAGAGACCTTGGGCCGTGGGGGGTGGGTACGGGCATAGGCGTTCACGGCAGAGGTGGAACGCGTAGCGCGCATCGTTTCCATTTCTGCCGCAGTCGTCTCCGCCCGCCGGTACGCGGGGAGGAATATTTTGAGTTCGTATATGTGGTACCAATGAAAGCCTAGCCCAGATTTGCAGGGACTGCGCGGCTAGGAGATATTGTAGGGACTGCGACGTGACATTTTTATATTGATACTTGGGGTCACACATTCGCGACCCTCTTCGGAAGAGGACAAGCTCAAGGATATCGAGTATGATGATACATAATGGTAGGGAGGTGGCATGTCGTGACTGTACAATCAGACGTCTTGTGCAAAAAACACTAGCGTGTAGAGCTTGCTTGGTATAATGTATCACCTTCATATCGGCCGCGGCGTAAGCTTTGCGAATCCGACTCGTGGTGACTCGCTGTTGAAATCAAACACGGTATAGTACTGCTGGAGGAAGATGGTCCCGATAGACCAGGTTTCTAGTCGGGTTCACCGGTCAGCATGGGAGGAAATTCAGATCAGACGAATCTCACCAGAGTTTTCCACAGACGCAATTCCGGTGAAACAATGGGCGTGACCACGAATAGATGATCCCTGGTTGAGGTTACGGATCCAAAACGGCATTCCACCAATGGTAAAAGTCACGGAGGGAAAAGACTTGCATGGGACTACAGGGAGTCAATCAAAGGTACCAAAAATCGATCGAAACTCACAGGTGTAATAACCATTCCCCTTGCGTGACCCGTGACCCGCCCGGTGCAGGGCCAAAACTCGCTCCGGATCACCAACAATAAAGTGGGCACCAGTGTCGATGACGGCGGTTACATCTGTCAGAACTATGTGTCCGTCCACTCGAATGTTATCTATCTTCACCTCCCAGAGAGCCTGAAAGGGAAATTTAAGTATGCATCCATACCGCCTGGCGTTTGTGCTCACCGGATTTGTTACAGGGGTAAATACGAGGCTGCTATGTATGTAAAGTGCCTCGTTCTTTCCACCGACGTACAACTCGCCTCCGGGAGAAGTGAGCTTGAGTGAAAACACTGGTTGAGACAGCTTTCGTTCATTGTAAAGCGTGTGAAATAGAGGACTCCGGCCACGAAATGCTGACTCAGCCGGGAAGGCTAATCCCAACATACCATCTGGAGCAAACTCAGATGCTCCCAAATCAGAAGAGTATGTTGTTGCGGCACCGATGGTCTGAATGTCTGCCTATTCATCGGTCAGAAGTGATGATGTTCGCAGACAATACAGACATACGGTTAAACCAGCAATGGTTACGTTGTCCGTGTATTGTTTACCGCGGGCAATGCTACCATCAGCAAATGATGTCTCAAAATCTGTATTGAGGTCCACGTTCGACGGGGGATGCGTATTGAGGTCGAAGTTGGTGATCTGGGTCGATGCGGGATCCCAGAGGTTAGGGTGGCTTCTGCAGTTCTCATCACCGGTTACGGCTGGAACAAAGAGATCGCTGGGGGTCGAATAAGACGAGAGAGTGGATGGTATTGCCAGTGATAGAAATCACTTACCTAAAACCAGTGTTGAACTGGACTGAGGTGACGACTAGAGTGAGTGGGTGTTACGAATGGATGGAAAAACTTACCAGTGAAGGACTTGGGTGGAGTGCCGATCGAAATGGTCCCATACCACATTGCATCCCCGTATTTTTGCACGGAAACACCAGCTCCGGACCCATCCCGTTTCATAGCAGAAGGATAGGGCATTCCCGTGTTCGTTTCGGAACCATCCATGTCACTTGGCCCAAGAATGATCCTGCTAAAACGTGTGAGAAAAAACGATCCCTGAGGACATCACAGGTCGATTTACGCGTTATGTGATGTAGCATGAAATTTGCGCGCGTCGGTATCGGGGCGCTTCGTTAGTGGTATGACTATACCATCACTTCCTCCCCTAGGGGCGGCCAGAACCCAAACAGGCACTGTGACGGCAATGGTTGTGATCACCTTCAAGTTGAAGAGCATTGGAGTAGTAAATGTGGAGGAGCATAGATGACATCAAGTACGTGCGCCGCCTGACTTAAATAGATATGGCATCACGTCTAGGAACTAACCGGATAAAAATCAAACTGATGAAGTACATTCCGATCATCGAATAAGTGAAACCCAGCTTGACAGCTATCCCCAGTAAGTCTGGGGACGAGACTAAAGTACCAATTCACATCAGAGCTGATAGTAGGTCCGTGATGTATCACCCTCCCACTTCTGAGCGGCGCGCAGCACACCCATGTCACGATCTGGAGGCGGTGTTGGTCCTCGTTAGATGCTGTCGTTGTCGCAGTAAAAGATGAAAAGAAAAATGTCGGTTTCACGAACGGACACCACGACCAAAGGACGAACATAATATGCACCGGCTGCGATAGTCAAGGTGATGACATCGTGGTCGAAGAGTAAAACGAGGTAACCTTCCGGAGACCTCGTTGCGATGGTCGAAGGCAACCTGAAACAGACCCATTTCCATGTGTAGAAGACAAAACCGTCCCCACTTCGTGAGAGTCCGAGTCGGGGATTCCTCGCGACCTTGCCTCCGAGCACGAAAAACGTCAACCGACTCCGGGAATCACGCTACCCGTCCCCTCCCGCATTCCCAGACGTGACGTCCGCCTATATGTATACCTTCGCTCGACGGCGCTAGCGCAATCACCAGACTCCTTGCGGACAATGAAAACGACCCGAGAGGATACACGCCCTGGCTCGTCGTGCTCACTGGGCTTCGGCGTCGTCGGCATCGCGCGCGCCAAACGGCCCATATGACTTGGAGGCCCTGGGCCCTGGTAAAACGGACCGTTGTGGGGGGTGGGTATGGGCGTAGGCGCTCACGGCAGAGGTAGAACGCGTAGCGCGCATCGTAGCCATTTCCTCCGCAGTCGTCGTCGCCTTCCGGTACGCGTTGAGGAAGATTTTGAGTTCGTATGTGGTACCAATGATTGCCTAGCCCAGATTTTCAGGGACTGCGCGGCTACGAGATATTGTAGGGACTGCGACGTGACGTTTTGCTATTCTTGCTTGCCAACACAATCATGACCCTCTTCGGAAGAGGACGAGCTCAAGGATGATACAGAATGGTAGGGTGGTGACATGTCGTGACTCTACAATCAGACCTCTTGTGCAAAACAACACTAGCGTGTAGAGCTTGCTTGGTATAACGTATCACCTTCACATTGGCGCAAGGTCTGCGAATCCCACTCGTGGTGAATCGCTGTTGAAATCAAACACTGAGGGAATAAGGGGACGGCCGGGACGGGTAGTTTGATTCTGTGTGATACTCGGAGTCGGAATGTCTTTGATGCGCCAAGAAGTAGTCTCGTACCCAGACGTGCTGGAGACAGCTGTCACGTCAGCTGGGTTTCAATTTGCGCTGCAGAAACCCTCCAGAACGTCTGGTGCAGTTCGTCCGCATCACAGGTCACGCTTTGTCACAGATTTGTAATCAGGTTGTAGCGTAGCCGTAATCTAATCGTGCCTACCCCTGCCCGCATTCACACTTCTTGCCATGGCACCGTCGTCATCTTGTGGCCCTCGCCTCATACCACCACGACAGCGACGAACGCGCTGACAAACGACACAAGGACACCACCACCACCACGATGAACGATGCAACGTGGCACCACGACACGTCAACTTGACGCAACGACGAACAACGCCCAATCACGTCCATGACGTGACGACGACGACGACGACGACCATCTCTCCTTCTCCTTCTCCCTCTCCCATCCTACACCCGACGACAACCGCCCTCGCCCTCGCCCTCGCCCTCTCCCTTGCTCACACGGAACCGACCAACGACGCAACGCGCCACTGGCACCAGCCACCATTTCAAACGACTACTACTACTACGACGACGACACCTGCAACGCGACTCGCCGACTCACAACACAACGACGCCACAGTCGAATTAAACGAAATCTTAACCAACCTCTCACTCTCTACGACGGCTGCAAGAAGGAGAGCGCTTCTCTGTCTAACGATGGTCCAATTCAAGCACATCGTGGGGGTCGATGGAACACTTGATGGAGACTCCGTCATCGACGAATCGTGCGAGGCGACGAGGATACAAAGACCCCAGCTGGTAGTTCCTGTGACCAATCAGATAGCCCTGCCGGAGTTGAAGTCGAGGACCAGCATGCCATGCCAGAATATCTGTCACAGGAATAAGATGTAGTCACGTAGATGCAATAGGTTTACAGGATGTAGGCCATGATTCAGTGATAGCCCAGAGTGATACATTTTCGTGACAGAGCATAGATGTAAATGGAACGAAATGCGGCATCCCCAATCCCCAAAGCCAAAGCCAACAACGCACGACTATTGCACGTCGACCGTACCAATGCTCTCCATCAATTCCTCCAACGGCGTCTCCGCCCGGATCTGAACCTTGATGAAACCGTCCGTCGCGACACGTTTGTACTGCACGCGACTCTGGGAGGCGAGTAACAGCGCACCGAACGGCTGTCTGAGCCGAGCGACAAGCCGCAGCGCACGCGTATCTGGATCAAATCGAGAAGAGATGCCCGAGAAATCCTCGTCGATAAGAGGGCTGATCCATGGATGAATGAGCACCAATCCCTCCATCCCTACCAAGTTGTCCTTGGTCTCGATCCGCACGTTACCAAGAGCGGATGTTATCGCGCGATAGACAGGAAGGAAGGTGTCGGAATCATGTTCTGGGAGACGTTCGAGTTCGCTGAGTGGGAAAACGAGACCAGAAAGTCGCATCCCGCCAGCGACTAGCGACGCAGGCTGGAGATTATATAGCTGTTTGTATAGTCGACGAGGCAACGAAGGATCAGGCAGCGACGAATGCAAGGCCTGAGTGAGACTATCGATCTTGTCGGTCTCGATTGATCGGGGAAGATGCGGGGGAATGACTTGATCATAAACACTGAGATCCAAAGGGAGGTAGCTATGGTGACTGCCCGAGATCCCAGTCCAAGCGAGAACCGTAACATTGTCGGACCGCGTGAGGATGTGTTCCAAGAGACGACCGACTGCTCGGGTGCCCTCGCCATATATGACCGGGAGTGCGACATCAAAGATACCAAATAAGGAGTATGCGATGTCTTCTACCCGCGTCGTCTCGCGACTCGAAGCCAAGTACAACTTCTCGCGCACCCTGTTCAGCCCTGGCTGAAGCGTTGCGAGGGCCTGGGTAGCAAAATGGGTTGCTTGTTCCATCTCCGAGAGGATGAGGGGCGATTCCTTGTGGTTGTACAACTGGACATCCAGGTACGGTTTCCAGTCTTCTGTATAGAATTGTACGACCTTTGACGCAACGTACTCTTGGTATGTCCATCCACGAGTGTTCCAGATGCTTTTCAACAAAAAGCCCTTTCTTTGCGATTTCGAGTGCACACCGAGAAGATGGACGATCGTGAGTGCCGCGCGAAGATACCACTGAAACATGGCAACAACTGATTCTTGTTGAACTCCCTTGTCGCTCTGGTTGACACAGCACGTATCACTCCATGCCCACCGGAAGCGGTGAGACTGCACGAGCTTGCAAAAGTTGATGAGTTTGTCGTTCCCGGGGGATGTAGGGAGTCCATAGATTACGGTACTCTCGACCGTTTGAAACGATGGTTCGGGTGGCTGCCACCTGTGTGAGAACATCACATATTCAAAAAACTTCGCCACCTCCCGCTCTATCCGCGCATGGTCGAGCCGATCACGGATAATCATGGAAGACCGCAGCTCGTTGAACATGGAGCACTCCTCGAAAGCTGCCTGTTGCATTGTCTTGTCATAGAGACGACCGGTGGTGGTGTCGATGAGAACATGGGGAATGACACGGGTTGTCTGTTCGACGACTTTCCGGATCAGTGGAGTCGTGTCGAGATAGCAACGCCGCATGTCTATCGCCACAAAATCAGCTCGTCTGCGCAACATGAATGAGGACAACTTGCCCCGAGCTTGTGGATCAGGTGATTTCTCCATCCTCGACAGCATCGTCTCATATGCTTCAAATGCTTCCTTGTAACGCCCTAGGCTGTGTAATACCGCATGTTTCCTTTTGTATCCTTTGTAAGACAACGGGTTGCGTTCAATATCCTGATCGTATCATCAATGCCATCAACTTGACAGGACGCGTGAGTTAATCCATACCATAGTAGCAGTACTTAGTTCGTCCTCCAAATAGCCTACTCGCATCTTGCAGCATTTAACTATGATGTCGTTGATGTTTTCAGGGTCGAGTGAGAGTGCGCTTGAGTAGGATCCGATTGCAGCGTGGTGGTTCTTTGCGTCCTTTGCTTCATCGCCCCACTTTTCCAGCTTCTCGATATAGCGTCGTCGAGAATCTTAAAAGACATTCAGCCAGGTCTCAGTGTTGTCATAACAGGCACTCACTCAGTTCCCATTGCGATCGTTCATCCGGGCCAGTCGTCTCCTGTGACAGCGCGGCCTTCATGTTTTGAAAGCCTTCAACCGCCTCGGTAACACGATCCTCGCTTTCGAGGACCTCGCAGATCGCACGGTAAACATGAAATGTTGGAAGCTTGAACTGAATGGAATGAGAGTCAACGAGTGTTTTAAATAACCACATGAAGTTACCTTGTCTGCGGCACCCAATGCCTCGCCCGTTGAGTAACGAACGAGTGCCAACCTCGCCCATCCCGTCAGTACACCTTCCGGAGGCGAGGGAATGAGCAACAATATAGTTGCGTAGGCTGACAGTGCTTCGTCATGTTTCCTGGCACTCGATGCCTCATCTCCGATTGTCCGAAGCTCTGACACGCATTTGTCCGTGAATTCTAATGGCAGGGATTGAACATATTCTCCTATGATGTGTTGGAGAAACTGACCTTTGAGCCAGTCGACGATTAATTTGTTTTTCTTCAGATTCTCTGTCATTGCGCTCGTAATCTCGAGGAGATGCTGTGCAGCATCATATATGCGACCGTGTGCATACAACCTTTCGCACTCATGCTTCATCTCATGGGCACGAAGGGCGTCACGTAGTTCTTGGATGGCTCGGTCGCGGTCCTGGACGGTTTCGCGAATTTTGCGATCTAATGGATGAGACTGTCAACACGATGTATTGATGGCGGAGAGAACGTACCTGAACTTTCTTTGAGCATGGCAAGCTGGTCACGGAGTTGTTGAACAGCGTCCTCTGATGGAAATGAATATCAGCACAGCGGAGTCGTTCAGATAATAAGCACACACTTTGACGGGCATCACTAGCATGGAGAGCCATAAGCATGTCGTAACCTTCCGGTTCATCAATCTTCATGCGACGGATTATGCGTTCGAAGGGTACCTGTGGAAAGGATACATCAATAAAGCCATGGTCTCACACCAGTAGCTTACTCACATTAATATTGTTGTGGTAGGATAAGGGAAGGATGTCACAAAGATTTCGCAGCGTGATTCCCTTGTCTCCAGCGGTCGCAATGTCATAGCTTGGCGAGATGGCCATGGAGTTAATTTCATGGGAGTGGTGGATGGCGGTCCCGATTTGTTGATGTGTCGTAGTGTCCCAGAGTGAGAGCAACGAATTAGCGGAGGCTGCGATGATTGTGTCGTTGCACGCCAGTGCGATACAGCCTGGACGGTTGTCGCTGTGGATGCGCCATTTCGCGAGCGTGTTCTTGGTGGACACGTCGACACAGTGAATGTCGCCGTCTTTGGACAAGGCAAAGAGGCGGTTCGAGTCGCTTGCCCAGGCGAGGGATTGGTTGAAATCGAAGTCGACTTCAATTGGAAAGTCTGCGAGGACGTCGCTGCCGTCGTAGACCCTAACAGAGAAATACTGTATGGCAGTAGCGATGCGTCGTCCGTCGGGAGAGAATTTCACTGCAGCCACCCAGTAGTCGTGTTTGAACGGACCGAGAAGTCTCTCGCCCGCGGGAAACGACCAGACATTGAACAATTGGTCATCCGATCCTGTCGCGATTTTCGTGCCATCTGCTGAAACGTCCACCGCACGCACTGTATAGTCGTTGTGTCCTTTGAATTCCGTCACCTTTTCGTGGGTTTTCGCATCCCAGATGATCACTTGACCACTCCTCGTCCCACACACGATCCACTTGTCGTCTTGTGTGACTGCCAGGTCAAAAATTGGACTCCCAGCGTCCATTGGCTTCCCCACCTCCTTCCCATCCTTCACTCGCCATTGTCGAATTTTCTGCTCCACTCCCCCACTCAGGACATGCTCCCCATCAGCAAGAAAAGCGACCGAATATATCCAACTTTGAGCAACGATTTCGATGGAATTCGCGTCAGTTGCGACATCGGAGGCGGAGCTTTTTCCATTCGATTCCTGAGCATCCGTCAGTACCTCTCTGTCGTTGGTCGCCGATGTGTGCACCTGTTGACCACTGTCCAAGGGAAGTGGGCTGTCCGCCCTACTCGACTCTATTGCTCTCGTCAGCGCCGTTCATCGATGGCCTTGCCCACGTACTACTCACCATTCCTCGTCCATGAGAGCAACGTGGAAAACATACTGGGTCAGGTACAAAGAGAATGTCTGGTCGTTCACTTTCGGTACGCCTTTATCGCCTGGCATACACGTGCACGCTCATTCACTCTCACGCAGGTACCCTGTGCCCTGGGCGCTTGCCTTCATGCGTACCATACTATCGTTATCGTGGTGTCTACTAAGCAAGATACCCTAACTATCAATCGAGGATCCTGAGGATGGGACAGCTGGATCGTTCCACTCTCTCCCTCCCACCCTCCAGCATTCGAGTTGTGATTAAGTCGTTATCTAACACCCCAAATCTCCTCAATTGCCAGATTTACGCATAATCCGTACCACCACCCACATCAAGATCCCTCAGAATAAACACCGCCTCCTCCACCCGCATCTCTAACACGACCAGCATCTCCCGTCTTCGCTCCCACTCCGCCAACACCTCCCGTTCCATGCACGTCAACAGACTTGCGTCCTGAGCGATATCCGTGCACTCGTCAGGACAGTCTTGACGTTTGTCTCCTCCTACTCCGCTTGTCGACGTACGCCAATGTTGAACAGTGTCTTGTAGAGACTCGCGAGGAGCGCCGAGTAGGTCTTTACGTGCCTCCAGAAATAAAGCCACTGAGCAACAGCTTTATGCACGCTTGCTGAAACGACTCACCAAAGGCAAAACGTTCACGTCGGATTGCGGTACGCACTTCGTGCAACCTCCTGCGTCGATATCAAAAAGTCGGAAGAGAGCGCGGACAACAGGACATCCTTGTTGGCCATCATCGTCAATTTGACAATCTATGACCAAGGCACGATAACGGTTGCGTTTCTCTCTCGAAAAGAGAACACTCGTCCATCTTCCTCACGTCTTACAATAATCCGCACACCATCGTCCCCATGCCGTTCCCTCATCACTGCTGCTAATGCACGTCGCTTCATCCGCTTACTAATGGTATCAAACTCCATGTTGATCTTGTTGTCCCCGAGACTAACATGGGACGCCGCTTTACCAACTAGAGTCGGGTTGTCGGCCCAGGCCAAGAGGCGTCGTTTTTTTAACAAGGAAGAGGACGATGGTTTTTTGGAGGTTGTCACCAGTCCTTCTGATAGATTCTCGTCGTCAGGTATATGTATCCCAAGAGCCGCAATAGAAATTGGGTCTACAAATGCATGAGAAGTCGAGCCTCTGTGTAAGCACAAGTGGACTGACATACCTGAGCGAATCTCGGAAACGGACTGTTGTTTCGACTCGGTCGCTTTCAGGCAACTATGGCGGCACTGCGGTTGAACCGTTCTTCTACAGCACTCCCGATGAACTACATCTACTTCATCAATATTGGAATCAAGGCGCGTGGGTTCCAGGAACGTACCTTGTTGGGTATGTAGATGTTGAACTTGTCAAAGTTCACTCGAAAGCAGACTTCCTCCTACGAAACGATCACGAAATCGCTCTGGGCAAGCCAAGGGTACACTCACATCCTTCGCCATTTTTGTTCTTCTACGATGGCAGCCAGCCAGAGGTTCGCCCAAGTGCCCCACTGAGATGGACAACCCTTACTTTGGTCGAGCACGCACTCGGTCGTTCCTTCGACCTCCGTTTCTAATTTGGCCGATCAGTCCCTTTCAGATAGTCTCCCGTAGGCAGACCTTGAGGCAGGAAGACAGTCATTCCTACTTTCCAAGAGCCACAGAAACCCCCCCAGACGACACGCACCAACCTGACCTTCTCCGCTTCCTCCTCCTCCCTTCTCAACCCGGCCTCAGCAGTCACCCTGTCCTCCCGAAGCTCCTTTACAGTCGGGAAACCAGAAATCTTTGCCTTTTCCTAAGCCTCGTACTTTATCCTCTTGTCACGCAACGAAGCGATCGGCGTTGGCTGCGACGACAAGCTCGGCAAACTGGGAAAACTGGCGCGTGACTTGTTCATTGGTGGAGAACACTGGTCGATTACGCGCAGTGTCGTTGAGAGGGTACTCAAGCGGGTACGCACGAGCTCAACCGACGATGGTGTGAGGAACTGCTCTGACCGGAGACGGTGGACTTGTCAGAGTGGGAATAGGGCTCGACGATAATAATGCAGGTTGGTCTCTATGGCACGGTCTACGTGGATACAGAGTTCACCACGCGTGTATAACCCGTGAGGTAGGCTTCCAGTTGTTCGGGGCCAAAATCGTCAAGGGGATTCATGAGGAGAGCGGTGTAGACCTGGGAGCGCTGGGAGAGGAGGTGGGGAAGGATGAGGTGGTATCCAGCATATGGGCAGTCGCTGGTACAGAGTGAGGAAAGGATGGGGACTGTGGAAGCGCAGAGAGTGAAGGGGTTGAACTGGCCGTAGAGAAACTTGATGTAGAGGAGGAGAGACGACAACTTACAACATCTTTGAGGAGACCAGCGCGGGTAGGCGGGCGCAAGGCGAGTACTTTTGGAGTGAGTGTTTTCTTCGACGGTATGCTACCCGACTGGAACTGGGCACAGTGGGTGTCAAGGTGGCGCTGGAGGATGTCCGAGTCTGATAGATTCATAGTGGTGCCGAGGTGAAGACAGAATGTCTCGCACAGGCAACGGAACTCGACCTTACATTCGTGCTTGAGACAGCAGGCTGACCGCGCAGTCGCCCTAGATCTTGAGGATCCCGCCAGCGAGACACCAGAGAGCATCCTCCTCGGTGCTGTCATAGGGCACTCCCCCTCACTCAACTTCCTGTTGGAGAGTTACCGCACCTCCCTCTCTAGACGGCAAGGCAGCGGTGAATAACGAGGTTGATGCAGAACGGTGGTCGTGAAGATGTCATAGTATATATACAACGAAAAGGTGCAAGACGTACGTTCGTAACGTCGATGCAGCATGCAGTAAACACACAGCTCTCCATGGTAGTACGTTACTACAAGACTCCCTGCAACCACTCTCCATCTACCCATCGGAAAACTGTCCCGAAATGATCCACATGCCGGAGATCAGAGGCAGTACCAAGCGTGTAACGAAGGGAGAATAGAACTTTGGGCGAGTTTTCTAATATAACGTATGCAAACCAAATACAAAACTCTTTCAGTACAGACCTATTAGAATGAGGGGTTACATACCATCTATGCACTGGGAAAGCTCCTGGAGGACGGATGGAACGATAAGCGATCGAGCGACTGTGCGAGACGCCAAACATCGACTCACGTCCGTAACTGGCATCACATTATCCACTCGTAGGATCAGCGAACGAAGAGGTCCGTCCAAGCCCTGGGATGCTCCAACATGTATTCCAAGACGTCTGCAGTTATTCTGAGAGCGGCCAACGCATCGAGTGAGAAACATAGCGTCTCGAGAGACCGCGGCGCTTTGCAGAGGAGGAAAAAAAGATCCCAGGAGTAGGACCCGGCTGGCAAATTGTCATTGGTAATATAGAAGTGCAGGCCATTGAAGCGAGGCTGACACGGCCAATCCTCTCCATCATTAGCGACAACTAAGTCATCGTAATTCTCAGTGCTCATGTGCAGGTACCGCATGTCGATGACCGAACTAAGTTTGTGAAATTGCAGCAGTGTACAGCCTGTCCACCGACGAGCGCACGTCACGAATATCCAGATCTGCGAAATAGCATAGCCTCACTAGGCCCGCAAGCGCGAGTGCAAGAGGCTGCTCTGCGGCAATCTGTGCGCACAATATAGAGCCGGGTGTCACCTTGTATGTGGGCACACCATCACGGATCGAAAATCCAGTAAACCTAACAAGTTCGTATACGCGTGGAAGGCAGATGTTGGCAAAGAACCTGCAAATACAAGAAAGATTGGACAACATCTTGAGTTGCACAGACGATAGATTTTCGGCCGCAGTGCCAGGTGGGGCGATGAAGTCGAAGATGTGAAGGTATATCTCGTTTGGTATTATTGGCAAGACTTGGTCGATACTCCGTCGTTCTGGAGCTGAGCAAAACGGTGAAAATTTGTGTTAATGTTAACGTGGAGATAAAATGAACTCACTTGACCACAAATCGAAGAGGGACATGTCTACTGCATGCAACACGAAAGATCTCAGTAGAAGAGCTTTTGAAGTTGAGCTGGCGGTGGAGGTGATGCTCAACGGTGCCGGTGAAAACTGATTATTGCCAACTGGCACTGTGGCGTTACGCGTAGCACTGCCATCCGGCAACTCGAGCACAAAAGAACAGGCTCTATAGGGCGACTACGACGTACGGGGACAAGGGCTGCTGCTATCTATGGAACGCGGCGGCGAGCTATCTATACCATGGCATGCCAGTGGTGCTTGCAGCTTCTTCCGTCCAGGTGGGGCTTACAGCTTCTTCCGTCGAGGTGGGTGTTTCAGTTTCAGCAAGCATTGCGAATCCAACTCGTGGTGACTCGCTGTCGAAATCTAACACGGTATAGAATTTCTGGAGGAAGATGGCCCCGATCGACCAGACACCTAGTCAGGTTCACCGGTCAGCATGGGAACAGGAAATATTAAATAGAAGAATCTCACGAGATTTCTGCAAGTCATTCGCACCCAAAATTCCGCTAAAGCATTGTTTTGACCTAGGCCTCGACAGACTCACCCGTCCCAGGTTGAGGTCCTTGGCAGGTATTGCAAACGGCTTTCCACCAATGGTAAAAGTGACGGAGGGAAAGGTCACGCACGGGACTACAGGGAGTCAATCAAAGGTAACAAATTCGATCGAAACTCACAGGTAAACCAGGTCCTCTCGGTGTGCGGGAATGGCCCGCCACCATACGCCCGGTGCACGGCCGAAACTCGTCCCCAATCACCAAAAATGTAGTTGGCACCAGTGTCGACGACAGCGGATACATCTCTCAGAACTATCTCGTCATTGATTTGAATGTTATCTATATTCAGCTGCCAGCGAACCTAAAAGGGCAAGATAAGTATGCATCCATTACTGCGTGGTGCTTGCGCTCACCGGATGTGTTACAGGGGTATAGACGAGGGTGCTCGGAAGGTAAAGCGCCTCGTTCATTCCACCGATATACAACTCGCCTCCAGAAGAGGTGAGCTGGAGTGAAAACACTGATTGAGATAGCTTTCCTTCTTTGAAGAGCGTGTGAAGCAGAGGGCTCTTGCCATGAAACTCTGAGTAAGACGGGAAAGCCAATCCCAATATACCATCTGGAGCAAACCCAGATGTTCTCATATTTGAAGAGTATGTTGTTGCGGCACCGATGGTCTGAATGTCTGCCTATGCATCGGTCGGAAGTGAAGATGTTCGTGAACAGTAAACACATACCGTAAGACCAGCAATGGTTACATTGTCCGTATATTGTTTACCACTGGCAATTTTACCATCTTCAAATTCAAAATTAAAATCTTCATCGAGGGCCACGTTGGTGATGCGGGACGATGCAGGATCCCAGAGGTGCGAGTGGCTTCTACAGTTCTCATCACCGGTTGAGGCTGGAACGAAGAGATCACTGGGTCGAATAAGATGAGAGAGTGGATGATACTGAGAGAAAACACTGACCTAAAACCGGTGTTCAACTCGACTAGGTGGTGACGAGAGTGGGTGGGTGTCACGGATGCACGGAAATCAACTTACCAGTGAAGGACTTGGGAGGAGTGCCGATCGAAATGGTCCCATACCATATTCCATCTACGTAATTTGTCAAATCAAGGCCAGCCCCGGACCCGGCCAGTTTCACAGGAGAAGGATGCGCCGTTCCCTCGTTCCTATCGGAACCATCCCTGCCACTTAGCCCATTAATGATCCTGCTAAAAACGTGTGAGCAAAAACGAAGCCTGGGGACATCACAAGTCAATTTACGCGTTATGTGATGATGTGTGAAATTCGCGAGTGTCGGTATCAGAGCGTTTCGTGAGCGGTATGGCTATACCATCGCCTTTCCCTCTAGGATTAGGTGTTTGGACGGACAATATGAAACCAGCCACTGTGACGGCGATGGTTGTGATCACCTTGTAGAACATTGGGTAGCAAATGTGGAGGAGCACAAATACCATCAAGTGCGTGCGCCTGACTTAAATAAGTACTGGGATGGTATCATGTCTAGGAACTAACCGGATAACAATCAAACTGATACACTTAGACTCGGATCATCAAAACTTTAAACAGAAGAATTAGGACTCACATTTAGACTCACAAGCCGAATTCAACCGAGAGCAATCTTGATGGTGCATGTCACCAAGTTTGCCTCCAGTGCAAGGTGGAGCTGACTATGATCGAAGGGTGGTGAGGCGTTGGTGCCATCTACACCTTGCTTTCGATCAATTCAATTTTCTGGCTATGCTAGCGCTTCATTGCAGAAGCAAGTTATGCGTCACATTTCCACGTCAGCGGGAACAGCGAAATTGGGGAATATCTTTGTCGACGGTGACGTCATCTTGTCGATTGCAACTCTGTAGTTTATCAATGCAAACTTTAGCATATAGAGTTGACATCTAGGAACTAACCGGACAACAATCAAACTGATACACTCGGATCATTAAACAGGGGAATTAGGACTCACATTTAGACTCACAAGCCGGATTCAACCGAGAGAAATCTTGATGGTGCATGTCACCAAGTTTACCTCCAGTGCAAGGTGGAGCTGGCTATGATCGAAGGGTGGTCAGTCGGTGGTGCCATCTTCACCTTGCTTTCGATCAGTTCAATTTTTTGGCTATGCTAGCGTTTCATTGCAGAAGCAAGTTATTCGTCACATTTCCACGTCAGTGAGAACAGCCAATTTGGAGCGTTTCTTTGTCGACGGTCATCTTGTCGATAATCAGATTGCCACTCTCAGAGTAGTTATTGCTGTAGAGTTTCACCGTACCAAGTGCAGATTGGGTTTCAATATTTAATCCCAGCTCCTGCGTATGGCAGTTCAAGTTGACACTGAAAAGATTGTTGTCGACGTGGAACGCTCCAAGAGCATGTGCGATAATGGGTAGGGCGACCCGGCTGGCAGGATTAGCCACCCGACATATACCCGCGCAAACCAGTTCACCGTGTACACGGCCCGGTGTACGCGGTAGTTTGCCCATTGAATGGGCTAACTCGTGCCGCACCCGTACCCGTGTGCAACCATTGTCTATTAGTATGTAACACACGTCGCTGTCCAGAATCTAAGGTGACTCACCCTCTTTTTGTCACCATCGTTGTCCAGGAATACAGGATATCCGTAAATTTGTCTCAAGCCTTGGTATGTAGTATTGACTGGCAACCACTTTTAGCTCCGATCATTCGTCGCTGGACCCACCTCTGGTCCATGTACAGTGCTACCGTCCAAGGCTCTTTCCCAGCTCAGCCAGAGATTGATTTCTTGGGGCGGACAGAGGACATGTCTCGGGTATGCTTTGTGACTGTATGAATTTGATCCACCAGTTAACATTTCCGTGGAACGTGTCGAGGAAGGATTACGGTTGACAGGGTGGTATGTGCGAGATGTTTGGTCTTCGACCCATCACTTGGGCCTGCACGCGGAGGTCAGTAATGATCAACACGGAATAGAAAGAGGTAGAGGCGTCCTACGACTGCTGGATGACAGGAACTTCTTTTTGTCATAAGTATACCTGGGCGAACGTGAGCGTGGCAGGCCGAGTGGGACGGTTCTTCGACTATGCCCGTCGTGATGGAACATTTCCATCGCTCTTGACACTCGCGGTTACCAAGTTCTCCCTCATTGGTATCAGCTCAAATCTTCATCTTTGATCGGTGGTGGACTCGGAGAACATTTCCCGTCTGGACACTCTCGGTACTACTTGCATCTCGTTGGCTCGGTCGTCGACGGCTTTGGCGAGACTCTTTGCGGACTATATGCCGTCGGTATTTGGAATCACGAACTGGTCCCGTCGCCGCCGCTCTCGAACTCGACACCGCGTTTCACTGCAGGAAAACTCGGTAACATGCACCACCAAGAGACTAGAGTTACAGTGTTGTCGGTTGAATCCGTCTTGTGAGTCCAGACTCTTTTGCTAAACTCTTCACTCATACATGTTTCGATGATCCGAATGTACTTCATCAGTTTGATTTTTATCCGGTTAGTTCCTACTAGACGTGATGCCATCCCGACTATTATTTAAGTCGGGCGCACGTACTCGATTCTATCTGTGCTCCTCCACATTTTCTACCCAATGTTCTTCAAGGTGATCACAATCGTTGCCATCGCAGTGGCTATTTTCGTTCTGGCCACCCAAACACCTAATCCTAGGAGGAAAAGTGATGGTATAGCCATACCACTCACGCGACGCCCTGATACCGACGCGCGCGAATTTCATGCTACATCACATAACGCGTAAATCGACCTGTGATGTCCTCAGGCATCGTTTTCGCTCACACGTTTTTAGCAAGATCATTCGTGGGCCAAATGGCATGGATGGTTCCGATAGGAACGAGGGAACGCCGCATCCTTCCACTATGAAACGAATCGGGAACGGAGCTGGCGTACATTTGACAGAATACAAGAATAGTATATGGTATGGGACCATTTCGATCGGCACTCCTCCCAAATCCTTCACTGGTAAGTTTTTCCGTACATTCATGACACCCACTCACTCTGGTCTCCACCTCAGTCCAGTTAAACACCGGTTCCAGGTAACTGTTTTCCGTTAGTACCATCCACTCTCTCGTCTTATTCGACCCAGCGATCTCTTTGTTCCAGCCGTAACCGGTGATGAGAACTGCAGAAGCCACGCTAATCTCTGGGATCCCTCGTCGTCCAGCATCGACTTGACCCTCAATACAGAGACCACATCGATCACCAACGTGGACCTCAATATAGGTTTTGCGGCACTATTTTCAGATGGTAGGATTGCCCGTGGTAAACAATACAGGGACAATGTAACCATTG
>JBBPOJ010000915.1:0-18711 GCA_038091395.1 Leccinum rimulosum
TTTCCGCTTTTCTCACTCCCTCCCCCACTCCCTCAAGGCTCACCCCTCCTTCCCGCAGCGCCACCCCATATCGCGAGGACGCGAGGACACAACGACGCGGCGTGACGGTAGCCACGGCGCCACGACGATAGCGACGACACGAGGAGGACGAGTAGGAGCGACGCCGACTGGCGACATGACGACGACGACAACAATGGCACATCCCCACGACGTGACGACACGGCCGTGCACTCAGGTTGGCACGCACGTCACGGATATGCGGTCTGCAGATGCTGACCCGTACCCGTGCGGAACCCTAATGTCGATCGATGGGCGTAGCAAATGAGTCCGACAACCTAGATAGCCTTTCCCTCGCATGTCACTCTGCGCTGCGCTTTGTGGATCACACTCGCAGACTCGCAATGAATTCATGTCTGTATACATACAATAAATATCTCTTTCCTAAGTGTACAAGACTTGGTTTGAAAGATTTACCTGCCGTAGGTACGGGTACTGGACTGCACACTTGGGGTGGTGCACTTAAGGCACCCCATCTCGGGAGCAATAGTGACCCGAGAGGTGACCATATTTGGCAGGTCACATGGGTACCCGAGAGGTCCGACCATCCAACCGGCATCCGCCGAAGAATCTAAAAATAGCCTGCAGGAATCTATCGCGCGTTAGAAGCCGCTGCAAAAGCGCTGCAAAAGCGCTCTTTGCGCCGCTATACTTGGCAATATATGCGCCGTTCATGCGCATCCACGCTGCTCGCCACGCGCATCCCATGCGCCTTCTTGATGGGCCCTTTTATTCACCTGATGGGCCCTTTTATTACTCCCGTTCGCCACTGGCCCACCGTTCTCCCTCTCTTCGCCAATGCCTAGACATCCTGGCACTCGAGCAGCGCAGAGCACCACTAGCCATGGATTGGGCGAACACTTCATGTCACCTCGCAAAGCCCGCAATCGGCTGAAGTCTGCGACCTATGTTTCTATTCCCGGTCGTGAGCGCAAGCGACAGTTGCTGCTCAAACAGCTCCAGCAACTTCTCAACGAACGGCCACAGAATGCCACTCAACCACGTACACCCTCCCCTCCACCCATAGACCCCAGCGTCGAAGCACTGAATTCCCCGTTCACGGAAGCAGCTATGGAGTCTATAGATGATGTCATAGATGACATTGATCTCACACAGATTGATCACGATGGCACTGAATTACAACCGGATATTCTACGTCCACCTCGTCCACCTCGCACAAGATCCGCCGAAAACCAATACGAGAAATGGAAGGCCACCATCCCCGCGCTCGTTATACCATTTGTAGCCTATCTAGAAGATACGCTTGGCAAACCAGCTCCGCATCCTGCGCCCTCTATTTCATGGTGCAAGGCGACGTGCGAATGCAAAAAAAACGAACTCATTGCACTGTACTATGACTGTAAGTGTCCCATTACGCCTGTGTACACTGATTAATGGCATGCAATACAGACTTCCAGCCTATCACCATCCTATCTTGTCAATGCGCCTCACTCTCTCAGGTTCTGATCCATCACGGCCTTTTCCCTACTGCCCCGTCTCAACCACGTATGGCGGTCTCGGTAGAACTCCTTTCGTTCTACCGAGCGCTATTCGAACGCTCGTGTGATGCCGTCAACGCGCTAGCACACGCATTGAATACTCACTATAGTCGGCGCGGCTTCCGTTTCACAAATAAAGATGTAAAGTCTATCCCACTAATAGTATACCCCCCGTTGACATTCATGCAGGGTTCCTCTGTTCAAGAACCATTTCGCCGCAGTCTCGGCAAGGCTGTACAATGGTTTGATGTCCTACAGGTGGAGGTGGAGCGACATCTCGACTCTATCCTTTCAGACTGCCACAAGCGAATCATACAACATGGAAACAGTGATGACCTTCGATCCCGCGAAGTGACTTCTCAGCAGAACCCCTCCGATTCGACAGATCTCCGATCCGAAGGGAGCAACGGTCAAAGTGCAGAATACGGCCCTGCATCCGGTCCAACTGTGTGTCCCATCCCGGACAACACCCCTACCCTGTCGTGTGATCCGTTGCTCACTCAACGTTGCCCCGCTTGCTTTGGCGGTACCTCATTTGGACGTCCCCTCGCTGACGGCGCTGACATTCATGTTGCCACTGACGGCAACTTTCACCATCGCCACCGTCGGTCTGCGGGCGACTCACCGGCCTTTTATCAACCACAATACTTCATCCCAAAATCTCAAGTAGACGCTGTTGGAAAACGTCTCGAGAAAGTGCGCAAGAGGCCCGCCCGGCAGCATCGAGCAAGGGTCCCTGACGAAGCAGTCGACAATTGCGAATCCACTTACGAAGCAGCGGACGGCCACAAACAGAAGACATCTATGGAAAGCTTCGATGATACCGGCCTCATGGCACTGATTTGCCGTCACGACATTCCCCTATTCTTCGCTACTAACATCGACACTCCGGGCGAACAACAGAAGTACTCTGTATCCTTGATCGAGCACCTATACTCCCTTCTACCTCCGAACGCGACCGTGGTCCTATTGTATGACGTCGGTTGTGTTCTCGATCGGTCCATTGGAAGGGTAAGCCTCCATGTCACTCTCCCGGTCGCAACACATCAATCACCTTCACATAGTATGACATTCTCGACCCAAGCATTGCCTCTCGACTTCGATTCGCCACGACTGCTATGCACGCCTATGGTCATGAATGGGCGTGTCAACTCGAGTACAACCCGCGTCTCGTCAAAGGTGTTGGACTGACGGATGGGGAAGGCACGGAGAGGCTTTGGTCGCGATTCATCAAGCTAATTGGCGTCGAGCGTTCCTCAGCCGTATGTCCCCAATAAAGTCCTCCGTTATCCCCTCACTCCAGTTCTACAGCGCCAGCGCCGGATATGGCTAATTGACAGGCAAGCTGAGTCCGTTGGCAAGGAGATGTTACGCGATTTGGGAGCCTGGCAGAAGCGTCGAGTGAAGAAGGGCATCCAGGAACAAGGCGACGCTGCTCAGAAGATCATTGAAACCTGCGCCGTCTCAGTCCCAGACCTTCGATCCCAGTGGTCTGAACAACGGGCTGCCCAGTTATCTGTTCGTTCACGTAAGTTATCTTCGTGATCAATTACAGGGACTCCGTACCACTCAAACCACAGATGCACCTGCGAGGCTCAAGAAAGAACTAGATACAGTGCTCGTACTACAAGCAGAACTAGATGCCTCGGACCGAGCTCTTCAAACTGCGCGTGTGGCCATTACCAAAGACCATTCGGCTCCTCTTGCTATTGACGCACTCGATAGCATGGAACGAACACAGAACCGGTTGCTCGAAAAGGTACAAACGCTCTACTCATCTTTGAATGTCGAAGACCAATTCCCCGAGCTCGACGGAGTCAACCTGGACTTTGTGAGGTATCTTCTGATGGCGCGCGACCTCAAAATCAATATCCGCAAAAGGGCAATCGGCAGCTTTTTTGAGTGGGACAAACTAGATCGTGCCGTGGGTGGCCAAGACAAGGCCCTAGGTACGTTCCACGTTCATTGTTCCTACAGGACCCTGACCTATTATCCACCCAGGCACGAAGCTCCATCAACAAACGCGCAAAGCGATAGCAAAACGGCAGCCAGCACTCATGTCCGCCATACGCAAATTCAATCAATACTGCGAGAAACTCGAAAAACTATACGACCCTCTGTATGCCATTCCATTACCTACTGCCCTGCCGACCAAACTCGCAGAGTTGCGGAGCGACCAGACCCTCCTTGAGGATGTTTGGATCACGCCAGCCGAAGGCCACATTCCGCCGTGGCTCGAAGACCGCGACGTACGTGAAGGCATTCGGGCCCTTCTGAAACGTGATCGGTGCCATGAAGAGCAAGTCCGCCTGGGAAAGGAAGCGGACAACATGTGCCGTTGGTTTGGGAAGGAACTTGCTGCGCTCGAACTCGCGGTGGTGCTTCCAGAACGTAAGTACCATGTCCAAATACAGTACAGAAGCTCATTGCTTCCCAGATCGTAACTATCGCCTACTGTTGCAGCAGCGACGTGAGGCAGTGCTTGAATTACAAAATCAATGGGCTTCGCCGTTAGCTTCTCCAGCGCGCTACGCGAGCCACGCGTTGCAGGCCAGGCATGTGGCGGCACAGGTCGCAGGTGTCAATTCATCCCCCAGCGTAGAGATCCATTGGCTTCATCAGGAAATTGGGGAGATGATGATATTTCCAGATTAAAATTGCAATTGAATCCCAGCAGGATAACAATAGGACAATAGGTGATCAGCAATTATAAGTTCATCTTCATTCTGAAAATAGAGTGACACTGAGATGCCTGAGTATACCTTGATGAGGGTATCCAGATCATCCATGGGGGACATTGTAGATATTGATCATCAAGGTGCAATATACCTTCTTAAAGTCAATCTGTTGATCAAAACACATATGTGTGATAATATTAGGTCAGACCTTGATCAATAATTATAATCCCAACATCATTAAGAACCTGTAGTGACATTGGAATGCCTAGAAGATATCTGGATGACAATCCTAAAATCAGCCTGGAAGGATCATGGTAAAACCTGATCATGAATTTCAATTTACCTTCTTAATGTCAATCTATTGATCAGAACATAGGTGTGTGATGATATTAGGTCAGACCCTGATCAATAATTATAATCCAAACATCATTAAGAACCTGTAGTGACATTGGAATGCCTAGAAGATATCTGGATGACAATCCTAAAATCAGCCTGGAAGGATCATGGTAAAACTTGATCATGAATTTCAATTTACCTTCTTAATGTCAACCTATTGATGAGAACATGCATGTGTAATAATATTAGGTCAGACCTTGATCAATATCTATAATCCAGACATCATCAAGAGCCTGTAGTGACAATAGAATGCCTAGAGGATATCTGGCTGACAATTTTAAAATCAGCCTGGAAGGACATGGCAAAAATTGATCATGCATTTCAATTTACCTTCTTAATGTCAATCTATTGATGAGAACAAATATGTGTGATGATATTAGGTCAGACCCTGCTCAACAATTATAATCCAAACATCATCAAGGGCCTGTAGTGACAATAGAATGCCTAGAGGATATCTGGCTGACAATCTTAAAATCAGCCTGGAAGGACATGGCAAACTTGATCATTGATGATACTTCCAGATATTGTTTACAGTTAGATACCATCAATATCAGTACCATCAATATGAGGAAATTGGTGAGGAGCTGATATAGCCAGATAGATCTTGCAAACATGTACAAACTTGATACAATGAGCTAAGTGGTAGATCAATGAATATCAGTAATTGTCAGGTTGGCAGCAGACAGTTAATGATTTGAACAGACAGTAAAATAAATCCATATCAAGGAACATCTTATCTCAGCACTGGTGTACTTGGTGAATGATTATCATTCCTCTAGCATAAATATTTCTACATGGTTGAGAGGTGGCATTCTGATGCACAAGTTGTCAGAGTAGTACCAACCATTGTATAGCTGCTAGCATAAAAGTCCATACAAGATCAGGGAATATCATTAATTGCAATAGTGGCACCAGAAAGTTCAAAATAGAAATATACCATCTCATGCTGGCACTAGTTGGTGAATGATTGTAACTACCTATCAATCATTTGGCATGAATATTTCTACAAGGTTGAGAGGTGGCATTCTCATGCTCAAACTGCCACAATATTAATATTAATATATAGCTGTCACAACAAGGTGAATGTAAGATTAACAAATATAACCAATTGCAATCGGTACAGCAAAAAGGTGGATATGAACAAAACTATATCCGAGTCCAAGTCAAGTCCTATTTTACTTGCAGACTTGGAACATCACTTTTACTAGCTGGATGACTTGTAACATGCAATTCTTGAAGTTCGAAGCCACAGTCATTCAATGTTCTCCACTTCTTCATCTACTACATGCTATGCAAACCTGGGCTCTGCCAGACTAGTAAAGCCAGAGATACCACCCCTGGAGCAGACCGCTGCTGCAACTTGATGAACGACACACCGGGAAACACTCTTCTCGGCCCCGACCCGGTGCGCGCGAACCCCGGATGGTGATAATGCTGAGCAGGGAGGTCAGCACGTACTAGCTCGTGCTTTGAAATGTTGGGATAGTCACAGTATTTGACGGTCTAGCCCGTCATACACAACTTGCCCGATAGCCACGCCAACCAGCAAACAGACCCACGGGCATCCTCATTGAGATTGTTGATGACATCACCAAGATCCGGTCATTGAACAGGCGTTACGCCGCGTGCGGGCGTCCGCTTATCGCTGATCATATCGAATCAACAACCCTCCTCGGCGACGGCATGTGGCACAGCTTGGTATTCATCTGCATTAGTAGCAGTGTCCACCGGTGCGCCACCAACTATCGCAAAGCTGAATGCAACCGCAGAAAGATCGGAGACATCAGAGGTAGACAAGTTTGTAAGAAGAACCCTGAATACTGATCGGAGAGATCACATGAGTAGAACGGGATGACACCGTACCCGGGCCGTTCTTCGCAGTGTGTTTTTCCACAATGTTATTGATGCCAGTGGTATCAGAGAGAGATCCGGCCAGCTCGTCTTTTCCCATGCAGTACCTTCGGAAACGCTGACCACGAGTACGGAACGATTGTCACCATCACTGAGAGAATTCAGTTTTCTGGCGAGGACAGACAATGTTCACTTACAGATACAAATTGTTGCCCAAAGTGCGATTCTTCTTCTTTACCTTCTTCGTAAGTTGTAATGTATTCTCTATGGAAAGCTTGACTTGATACTACCTCGGTCGCGTGCAGTCTGATATCTGAGGGGGGAAAGGTCAACTTGAACAACTGGGACAGACTTACGAGCACACCTTTGATGTTGATTGTCTTTACCCTCGCGCCACTTCAGTGTGAAATCCTGGGAGCGAGACTTGTCAGTGAGCGTCAGAAAAAGCGCTTGATGGCAACAAACGAAGTGAGGAAGTGAGGATGATGTTTGTCAATTTTATTAACACCCAGATCTGTGGGCTGCACCGATATCTGCACCTTCGTTTTGAACAAGTTCAGCATGGATTGGAGAAGTAATGGATCTTTGCGTACCTCTATGGCTAGAATCATCCGGGCACGGTTTGGGTGTTTGCGACGCGACCGATTTGGGGTTCGTGAACTGCTCGGCAAAGGTGTTGTACAAAGTTGGGACGATCATTAGGAACGAAATTTGTACTACTTACATGAGGACGGATGCCAAAAACCTGACATCCATAATTCAACTGAGGCAAGAAAAGCTATTGAGAGTGACCTACCGTATCAGCCAGTTTAGAGGATATGCTCTTTTCTGCAACATCATATCCAGAGATCCGACTTGGCGTATTACGCTTATGGTCCAGCTCTTCATTGTCGAAGTAGAAGTGGAAGTCGAATGAGTCTTGTTCATTCATCTTGTATTTCATCGACAACCCTTCTGTCGCGTCCAGACCAATGTTCCATCTTTGGTCGAATAGAAGTAAGATTCGCCTTCCATATTGACTCGGAGCCGGGTGTAGGAAGTGACAAGGTATTCCGCCCATCCAGTAGGGAACGATATTTCTGACCGAGGGCATATATCCTCCACAACTCGGACAGGGCAACAAGCTCAACTCTGGCGCGCATGTACGGCAGTACAAATGCGGAAACTGGTATCAGAATTTTAACCCGTCCGAGTCGCGATCAAAAGGCTCCGTTGCTCAGACACAGACCACACGACCAAGAATTAAACGACTCACGAGCTCATTGAGACAGTTTGCAGGGTTAAGTTAAGCGTCACCAGGATCGCACCCACGCTCGCGCACGCCCACTGCAACATCGCATACGAGCTGTCGTCGTATCATCCACGACAGAGTCAGCATTCGAGCCGAACCACGATCGAGAGGCGCACCTATTGTTGCCCATCACCACCGCGACGCGGTCTCCCTTTCCAACGCCCAACTTGAAGGTCACGAGCCCCCTCGCGAGCGCGTGGATGTGTCGGTCAAACTCGCTGAAATCCCAGGCAAGGTACGTGCCGACATTCATATTGGCCGAAGGAGGACCACCGTGCATCCTCGGTCGCTCCTGTCTGCATACCCGGTAAGAGCAGGTCTCTCCGCGTGCTTTGCGAGAATCTCGTCCCTGAAGTAAACCGAGAGCGTTCCGAGTCGGCGTTCTAGCGGAGGATGCTTTGGTCCCTTAACGGACGAAAGAGTAGCGACATGGGTGAAGATATCTGCGAGGTAGACGAGCAACGTGAGCACCAATCAGCGCTGTCCCGGGGTCGCAGGTTCATGGTAGATGCCACGCTGGTGCCCGAAACCAGCCTGGGCCCAAGGCGCTACCGTGTTTGTGGTTCTTCTCATGCACAAGAAACGTAATAGCGCATAACATGGAATCTTCTATTCGGTAGAATGCGCTTCCAAAAAATATAAATACATGCACATGTATCCTAAAACTTAGTATGTTAAAATCTATGCATTCGGTGCAGGTGCCCTGCGAGCCCACTTCCTGTGAACCAGTCTTGCACTCAACCAGCGACTTCGTGCTTGCATTCGTGCACACGAAAAGGTCATTGTAAAGGTAACAGTCAATGTGTAACATATCATCGTGAGTGTCCAGTATTGTCGTGATGAACAACACTATTGCTTGGATTCGGAATATGGTGGTAAAGATGACGTGGATGACGAATGTGAAAGGGGATTGCGCGAAGGTTGTTCCCACAGGAGCGGGCGGGACATAATACTAGGGGTTACAGGTCGAGAGGAGAGCGGAGTGTTTGCCTGGGAGCGGTTGTGCACCGGATGCGCGCGGACGAGGTGACCAGCCGCAAGAGCACTAAGGAGGGACAACTTTTCGGCTATGACCGACGCAGCGATGATACAAGCGAGGCGTTGGGCATTCGCACCAGGTTCCGTTAGGTGGGGACCCTGGACTCCGAGCATCTTCAATACTGAACTCTGGGGAGCTAGAACGGTGCCACCCCGACAGTGCCGACTTCAATGCAAGGCATGGTGACAGTCATCAAAAGATCCTCTCCGCCATTCGTCCTGTTCAGAGCCTAGTGAGCATCATGCGATACATTTGAATAAAAGTCACGCACGGTTCCATCAGGGTCATGCAATTTGAGCTCTCCACGTTCTGGGCGGGATCCTGACCAGTCGCGAGGAAAATCGCAGTGAGGATGTTCGCTGCGTGTGCATTGAAGCCACCAACTGAACCAGCCATGGCGCTGCCGACGAGGTTCTTCTTCAAATTCAGGTTGCACAATGCCTCCACTGTGGTCTTCAGAACGGTCTTCACCACATTACCGGGAATAACAGCCTCGGCAACAATGCTCTTTCCACGACCTTCGATCCAGTTGATGGCGGCAGGCTTCTGGTCCGTGCAATATTTGCCAGAGAGAGTGAGGGCGACCATCTCAGGGAAGTGCTGCTGCATCACTTCGAGGGCCTTCAAGTTTTCCGTACCCTTCGAGATCATTTTCATACCCATGGCATCAACGGTCTTCGTCGCAAAGCGGACGAAGAGCGTCCGTCCAGCCATAGCAGTCTTGAGTCTCTGCATCTTGGCGAACCGCAATGTCGACTCAAATGCCTCCCTGATGGTCTCGTATCCTTCGTCGGAGTCCACCCACTCTTTTGCCTCGGCAGCCATCACAATTGACGGGAAGTCGATAACAGGACCGCGAGTCATGCCATCGTGAGTGAGAACCGTCGTGACACCTCCACCAGAGTTGAGTGCCTTGCAACCAAGGTACCCTCGGCGGTAGCTATCGGAATGTGTGCTTGCTCCCCGTCGATAGTCAGAGGCCCAGCGATCCCGAGTGGAATGAGTATGTATCCAACAACGTTTTCGCAATATGCACCAAAAACGCAAGTATAGTCGTAGTTCGCCATCTGCACGTCAGAACTCTCCAAGGTTTTCGTAGGGGTCGGCCGAGCTAATAACAATTAGCAGATGGAGAAACCTGGATGCATATAACTCACAAATAAAGACCCTCCGAATCGCTACAGCACGCTCGTAATCACCCAAGACCTTCTCCAACGCGTAAGCAGCAATCTTGCCGTCTCGTGCAAGAAGAATTATCTCCTCGTCGTTCAACGTGGACAATGATATTTGAACTGGTCGAGGCCCATTTTTGAAAATATCGATGCATTCCTGCAAGGAACGCACGGGAAGATATTGATGCGTGACTCTTTGGTGACAAGCGGGGGAACTCGTGGATGAAGAGAAAGCGGAGAGCGTATATCCTGAGCCTGAACCAAATTGCCATCTTCTGTAAGCACCCAAGCACGTATCTCCGAAACTTCAATGACCTGAAATATAATGAGTGCCGGCTCGGCAGGAGTAGATGAATAGAACAGACATCTCGGTATTTCATTTCGGGCTTGAGGGGTCCCTCGTACTTACTGCGTTGGCACCTTCCAGCACCCAATTTTACTCATGGCCATCGCCAAAGAAACGTTGTTCTTTGGACGTCGCACCGTGTGCTACGAGGAGAGAGTGGTAGTGAGTTGAGAGTGGGCGTGAGTTGAGAGTGGGCGTGAGTTGAGAGTGGGCGGGCGAAGCGCAAAGCGCTCTCCGGCCCGGGACAGCCCGAGTTGGCGGGTATGGTGAGCTGCGAGGGGTGGGAACACCTCGCAGGTGCGTGTACCCGAAAGTCGGGATCGCGCGCTCCGGACCCCAGGGGGGTGAGCTGCGAGGAGCCGGAATGGGCAATGGAGGTAGGGCGTGGTGGGTGGGTGCGCTGAAACGGGCTCGGACGAGCGCTGCAAAGCGGATGAGTGACGTGGTGGAGGCGAGAGAGGAAGCGCCGAAGTGGTGCCTCTCGCTTGCGTCGCTTGTCCGAAGACCTTGCACTATGGCTTCACTCGTGCCTCACTCAGGCTGCACCACAGTCCGACCCAGATTTCGTCCGAAGCACTGGAGAAGTTGAGTGAGGGAAGGTTACCTGGCATATTCTGAACTTACATCATGATGGCGTCAATATCAGCAAGATCCGAATCCGATCGAGAACCTATCGCAAAGTTCCTCCGTATTTGACGTCCGAGCTTTTTCCTCTCCCTACATCTCTCCTCACAATCGCGCTCGTCTATAATACCAGAACCTTCTTCGTCCTCGTAGTCAACGAAACCATCCATATCTTCCTTATCTCCTGCTGCCCCCTGCCCGCTCATCATCCCAGATGCGTTGAATATCCTACACTTGTAGCATATCATCGTCGTTATCGACATCATCTTCGCAGGACTTAACCACTTGCTCCGTCTCGAAGAAGATGCGACCGTTGGAGAGCCATCCTCACAGCCGTGTCAGATGGTTTCTGAGTGGAGTACCTGATTTTCTTCTAGGAGCTCCAAGTCGCCCTCTTCTAATGCTCCTCCTCCTCTATACGAGATGAAGTATTTCCCCAGACACAACATTAAGATCAGGAACTTACCGTGCCCCTTCGCCGTCTCCTGCTTTTCCGTCGCTCGTCATCCTCGTCCTCGTTAACAACGAAGCCTTCTCAAATTCGCTTTTCCTCTGCCTCGTCGTCTTCAGGTTGTTCAAAACTATCATCCGACACGCTGTTACCGTGCCATGGTCGCGTCCACGTCGTGCTCGTTGGACCCATAATCTTGTCGTCGTCAATCAACCCATCCGAAGGAGCTACAGACAGAGACGACACGGTGGTCAACAACCAAGTTGCGTAGAATGACTGCAATGCAAGACGTGATTATCGTCGTTCGGGATGTCGTTCCATAGGGTTTTTTGGCGGGTTCAACGCAAATCCATAAATACTTTTTACGGGGTAGCATAAACCGCAATGAAACGTAGAAACACAACGTAGAACTACTCACGAAGCTCATCTTCAGATCCTTGATTGAATGTTTCACGTGCCATCGATTCCTCGACTTTCCGGTAGCTTGGACATGATTGACAATAAGTTCGTCGAGATCAGCGTATTCAAGTTGGTGCTTATCGTCGACAAACAGCGTGCCTTGACCCGTGTTGATCCTGCTGACGTCTGAATTAGCACACTTATGAAAACGCGCGGGATAAACACTGCATGCTTTCGAAGGAGGTAAAGGTCTGATCACCACATCTCCACGCTGTTGCTGATCCAGATAGTTCTCCGCTTGGGTCGCGTTAAAGTTGTGGAAATTAGGATGCTTGATGACACAGCTCGTCCGATCGGTTTCCTGGCCTGTATCTCCAAATCAGGCTCGCATTGTTGAGTATTCCAATATTCAACACGTTTGACGCAACGGAAAGGGCGATCTTCTTGAATGAGATCCGAGGGACGAATTGATCGTCACGGACATCTTCTTCGTCGAGCTCGAGGGCATGAGTTGCCATCTTTCGTGCGAGTTCTTTCTCCTTAGGATAAATGCGAGTGTCATCCAACGGGTCTTGCGCCTCGTTATCGGCATGTCGATTTTTAGCGGGCTTTAGTTCCGTATCATTGGATATGCGCAGGAATCCGGCCGCACTGATCTTCGTAGTCAGTAGCCTGACTGTGTAAATCAATCGCGATTGACGATATTGCTCCCCTAAATAGTGATAAATAGACAATACCAAGGGAACCTTGGAAACGTACGATCAATACATTTTCTGTCCAAAACTTGAGCTTTACGTGGACCAAGACCAAAAACGTAAGGTAGAAGATGTTGGTAATACGAGACCGTTACTGCACGGTTGATATCAACCCCGATCTTATTGGTTACATCAACCAAGGCTCTCTCGAGCGCGGACAGTAGCGTCTTATTCGGAATCTAAACACTATCAGTAATGAGCATGATGTTAAAGTCGAAGATACTAACAACATCCTGGTCCTGGTCCTCGAGCAAGCTTGCAACTACATTAGGGCCCAGTGAAGACTCGTAGCACCCGCAGGACTGGACACCAATGAAGCGGTTCTCGACGATGCCGACCCTGCCAATGCCACGTTTGCGCGCGAGGGCACTGAGGCTAGTCTTGTCGCCGTCGGAGGGTAGACCGACCTTGAACTCGATGGAGAGATGAAATCGGGGGCGCAGGGGGCATTTTTGATCGACTGAGCTTTCGCATATCACCGGAATGGGCCATATTTGAGTCTTCGAGGCTGCGCTTGGTAAAAGATGTGGAAGAGGTTTTCGTCGGTTGACCAGGATTTGGCAACAGTTTGCTTGACTAGAGTTCTTCTTTTCGGCGGCGTGGGCGAGGATGGCTCAACGACCCGGGAAACGGTTGTGAAATTCTGTGGTAGACCGTAAGTGTGGAACGGGGTGGAGGATATAAAGCGAGGCATACCGGGGAGACATTCGATGACCTTGATGTCTGGTCTGAGACCCTAAGATCGTAAAAGAAGAGCTCGAAATGAACTTGGTCGTTGCCTTGACCTAGGCCTGTGCGACGTGTGCGACGTAACTCTGGGGCAAGTCAGTCGGACACTCTGGAACCAAATGACCTCACACTGAGTGCTTACCGAGTCGCATCCTTCTCTGCGACGGCAATCATGCCGCGAGCGGTGACCCCTCCAGGCTTGAGCTCCTTCTCACCACATATGACATCATAGATGCCCCCCACTCAGCAGCACGGTACGTAGCATTGATTGCATTCACTGAATCCAATTCAGCCTGCATCCCAACGCGAAAATAGGAAGACACATACCATCAAACGAAGTCTCCCAAATTATTCAGGCAATTCATAAAGTATCAAACTTGAACTTGACCTGCTTCTCAAGACCAGCGTATTTCGTGTAGACTAATCTCCTCGATGCCGAGCAAAAGAATCAAGAGAAGCAAAAACCCGAGCTTCACGGGTGGGTGGAGATACAGCTCGGTTGTCACGGTGCATGTTACGGTGTCTATTACCGTGACCGTGACAACCGATGTCACAATAGTGTCACCCATATCGACAAGTTTGATTACGGTCTACTATATATAATCGTAGTACTATGTGTTGAGATCACAACTTAAACGGCGGTTGATCCATCTCTTGAGTCGAGGTTTGGCCCGCTGAGCTTGCTCGTCCTGTTTTCCCTGGCGTAACTGAAAACCAACAACTCTCTGAACGAGAAATGCAGGCGCCGGCGGTACGACGTATGCCTCGGAATAATTTGAACTGATCTACACACTACACATTCTGCATTATCTTCTCCCCACAGCAGCACCCCTAGTAACCCTGGCTTTCCACCAGCCTGAGTGCGAGGCCCACAATCTCGTCGAGATCTATCTCGACATGACCAGTCACGGTAGTATCCCAAGATCACACCGGACCCTACGCCAACAATCACCGCTAACAGTTGCCGGGCAGAAAAGAGTGACATGGTTAGCTGACAACGTTCAAAAGTTAGTACCGTCACCGCCCGTCTCAGTACTTACTCGCTGAGCGTCGAGTAGGCTCATAGTCGATCTTACCAGGTATACATGATACACGAAAGAATGGCCGTGTCCTTGATGATCGCTTTCGCCGCCTCGGAGCGAGGGGAAATGGAGTAAGCAAAGGGTTTGGGGTGACTAAATCAAAATTATGTCTGTTGAGCGGTGACTCTCATGCCACCAGGATCATTACACCTACCGGATCATTCCGGAGTCGAATTCTACCAGGCTTAACTTCGATCGGATTACCATTCTCCTCTTTGCCAGGGCAAATGTCGAAAACGGCAAGCATCGATACGATGGTCCACAAAGTTGTGTCTGCGGACGGATCCTGCGCAAATGTGTGTCAAAAAAACTTTGTTCGCCAAGTAAACAATCAAATCAAATCACCGTCGTCCGTATCCAAACGCCGAGGACGCATGGTCCAGAACTTGATCGTTCTCACTTCCATCGGGATTCAGGTATCTCTCGGGGATGAAATCTATCGGTCGG
This sequence comes from Leccinum rimulosum, assembly GCA_038091395.1. NCBI lineage: Eukaryota > Fungi > Basidiomycota > Agaricomycetes > Boletales > Boletaceae > Leccinum > Leccinum rimulosum. The sequence goes on from JBBPOJ010000915.1 coordinate 14,817, forward strand.
AAGTAGTTTCCCGCGTCTTGCAAAATGGTCCTAAATATCGTTCAGGCTAGTTCTCAGCAGACAACTTTGGCACGAAACGTGCGCTGACTGAACAAGTGTTGCCGATGATCGTCGTTCCAGCCGGAATAAAAGAGTCGTTATGGATGTCGTCCTTAGTGACCATGTGAGGAAGACCTAGGAAAGATTCGATCAAATTCCTGTTGATCATCATCACCGTCGACGGAGAATAATTACCAAACGGAGCAACGGGGTTCCACAGAAGAACTTCTTTCACGATGGCGTAGAGTGTCTGTCGTTGTAGTCTGGGAGATGCCCAGATCCGACGACAGAGTCCAGTTCCGCCTGTGCCTTGGCTTGGACCTCGGGGTGAATGACCATGGTCAAGAAAAATGACGACAGCGAAGAAACGGTCTAAGGAGGAAATTAATATACTAATTTTAACGCCCCAGTGGAATCATCTCCTCGCGCTTTCTGCGCCAGCTAGAGAACTCATATGGACATGCCATCCTGGACTCTAACATCAAGACGCAATCTCACAAATGTATGCAAGCCCAGCATAACCCCTCGGTACTTGCAGCCTTCTTCTGGAATCCCGCCCCGGGCACCCATCCTGCCAGTGGTACGTACTCCACTGTCGCGTCATGATCAGCTAGGAACGATCTCGCCCGTGAGCATCACTCACACCAAGGGAATACGTCCAGAAACGCTCCCACAGAGCCTTTGCCATCCCTTCTAGAGCCTTCTCAGCAACATCAATATACCTGTCCACCTTTTGCGCGATCTCCATGCCATATACCACGTCCACGATGACCGCCGAATGAAATTTCCCGGAGTGTCTAGGATATTTCTGAGCAGTCTGTACGCGTCCCTCCGTTGAAGCGGCCAGTAAGCCGGGCCACAGCCAGTCGGAATTGGCGCTCAAACATCTTGCGATGACGGATACATCACTGATTAACGGGGAGACGATGGCAAGGAGATACGAACCATATGGCATGTGACCGAAACTCAAGTCCTAGCCCTTCCTAACGATGAATGAGCCATGGTGTCATTACGTCGGTGAAAAACTCACAAATCATTAATCATCGGGAACTTGTTTCTATCAGAGTAGTTCACGATTTGCGGAGAGTTGACGAAGAGCAGGCGGTGCCCAATTACGTTGGCATATACCAGGTCACCTTGAAATAGATGTTGGGGATCGAAGAGCGCGTGTTGAACGAAGTAGAAACGAAGTAGAAACGAACCGTATTTGTTGGCCTATAAGTGGCAGCCTCGTTTTTCAAAGGAATATCGAGCAGATTTCCGATCAAAGGCTTTGGACCAGGGGGCAGCGGGTGCCACGATCGCGACTTGAGCGCTAACGACGTAAATTGTCACCACACCCCAGAGTGCGACGAGAGTCACGAGAGTAGGCGAGATCGACATTGGAGGCTTTGAGATTTCTCATTGCGAGACGATGTACTAACACTTATAAGCGGAATTCGTGGACGTTCGGACAAGAACTCGGTGTCAAATGAAACAAGACCGAGTGTGTCTCATTTTTTTCCTTGTCGTTTGCAGACCCCGGGAGAGGCAATCCCAGATCTAGAACGATCGTTTCACTAGCGAAATCTTTTGTTCCATGAATCGAAATGAACAACTTACGGCAATGCATACCTCGAACCAATTATTAAGTAAATTCTCCGGGTCATCACGGGTGCTGCAGATCCAGAGTCGGTTTGTTTGCGTCTTGTGTACACAACTTTCGAGCAGATCAACGGCGACCGTGACAGACATCCAACCTGCCGATCAAGCGACGAAAAAGGTGAAATACATCCTTTCGATGACCATACTGACAAGAAGCCGTCGCTCGCCAAACATGATCTGTTCACGAATAAAGTGAGAAAACTATGCGCGCTTGTGAAGGTAAGAATGTATATGTATCCGTACATAAAGATCGCTTCCCTCCAGATCGGCCAAGTCGACTAAAACGTTTCCATTCATTGATTCTCTGTCACGGTACCAAGCGGTAAGGGCGATCGTCCTGCCCGTTCCTTCTTTTTGACATTATCATTACTTCGTGCCCATTCAGGCTCCCTTTGCCCTGCGTTTCCGACGAATGCACGAGGCAACTTACTCGCACCCGAGACGAATGGACCCAGATATTGAACGAGGAATATCAGCACAGCGCGATGGCCCATAGAAAGGCGATGCATGGTACGGACCTCGAGTTAGTCAGGAGAACGGTTTAGTTAGTAGTTCCATGTCCTGTAGGCATATAGGTGCCTTCGCTCGAGGGACAAGCAACACACGCAGCAAACTAGACATAAACAAGGTCAGCCGTGGAATACAGTGACACGCTAGTTGATTGGAGCAACAATGTGCCCGGGAAAGCGATGACGACATACCTGGATCATACCAAGACCGTGACCTACTCGCGTGCTCAAACAGACGCGCGACTCAACGATTGGGCACAAGACACAGTGCACGAGAAACCGGCTGAACATTCATACCAAAAAATGTTCACGATTGCTCCGAGCACCATAGGAGCAATACGAACGACGACGGCTCGTGTAACCTAGAGAGTGTGTTGATCGAAGAAGAGGACCAGCTCGGAGGCCAAGATGGCAAGTGGGACCAGAGTGACCGCGATCATGATAGTATGTGATACAACACAAAATGGTCGAACACACGGGCCAAGTTGGAGGTGGTAACTGGACGGCACAAAGAACGGCGGAGGGTAAGGCATATTCCCAGATTCGATTCGGAAGGGGACAGACCAGACCATTATGAGGATGGCAGGTGGGGAGAGAAGCTCAAAGCTGGGGTTCGTGAAGCCGGTTTTAGTAAAATCTCGTTGGGAAGCCGCCAGCCCGCGCAGTACTCATTGGGCTGGTGGCTGTTTGGGTACTAAGTACTCTAGGCGGTGGGAGAATTTATCGCACTCACATCATCTCGATTGCTGCCCGTCTATTTTTTCAGTTCTGCAATGGACTCCGCCTTCTCGGCCTTGTCACAATCAAACAGCATATCAAAGCACCGCAGCTGGTTGTACAGCTCGGCGTCCGAGTACTCGAATTGAGTGGTCCCGCGGCAATTCGGCCGCACGCAACGCCGTCCATACATGCCCATCGAACGCGTCCGGTACCCTCACGTCGCGTCGTCGCAGACTGTCCACCCTTCGTAATACTTCCCGATACAGGCGCGTATTTGGACCTCGAGTTGTGCCTGCAGACTTGCTTGCCCGAGTGGGTGGTGGCATGCTGGACAGACAGGGCCAGAGGGTTGTAGAATCGAGGACTATGTATGCGTATGCGCGAGTGCTGTGAGGTTTTCTGATGATGGGGACTTCAACGTAACTCACCTTGCGTTCCCATATAGGCGAGAAAGTCATTTGTCATTGGCATTTCCGACACCGAACGAGGAAAGGTTCCGAGTTTCGGAAGCGTTCTGCATCAGAGACTTGGGAGTCGAGCGTGGCCAGTGCAGAGCCCGCCTCGGATCCTACAGAGACCTTGTAGTGGTTGGGGTCGAGTCCTTCATGCTACGTTCAGCGCGAGAGACCCTCGGGAACTGCACGTCCACTCACCGAGGCATTCAGCTAACCGAGCCCTATCAGTGCCCTCGATCGGATCGCACAACCGTTCGATGGGTGGTAATACCTGGTGTGCCAGGTAATGCTCGTAGTCGATACTGAACTCCTTGGGTGTCGCCTTCTTCAACTCGTCAGGGTGCTTTGCACGGTCCGCTTGAGCGCTCTTGCCCGCATCCTCGCCGGGAGATATGCAAAAGATGTATGAGATGACGTCTCCCACGCGTGCGCTTCCACCCCTTGCTTTCATGCGCAAGGCAACCTGGACGTGTGGCTGACTCTTCGCGTCAGGGTAGTCCTCTGGATTTTTACCTAGTCGCTATAGAA
>JBBPOJ010000916.1:0-18666 GCA_038091395.1 Leccinum rimulosum
CTCGATTGTTATCATTGATGACAGAAGCCCGGTCCGGCTACGCGCCGATCCGCTCGATGATGCCGCCGGCCCGCACAGGAAGCCTAGCGGACCTCTTCACATTGTCACGAGGGCCCAGCAGCCCGAATGCCAGTGAATTTCCTTGCTCTGATTCTCTCTCAGTCCGATCGTGAGTCCTCCGTCCATCGCTCCGATCCGTCCTTGCTCGCTGCAGCCCTCGTGTCTTGTCTTTTCTTCAAATCATCAACCATTTCCCACACGTACCGGGTTTTCTTTCCTTCATCCTGAGCCACGATCCGCTGCCCGTCTACTATTACAAAACGGTATTGGGGTCAATCGAGGAATCTTCAGATCAGTGAAATACCAGGACGCAGTTCGCGTTGAGGGCGCTGATTTAGATAATCGAACACGCTTCGACTTCGGCTCCACGACACATAAGCACTCGACTCGTTAGATCGAGATAATGCCGCCTCGTGCATCGAGCTTGAAAAGGTCCGATTTGAACGTTTCGATCAATATCCCAAGTTTTCTTCGTAGTAGTTCTTTGAAGGAATCGATCGATCATACTTGAGAATCTTGTCGTCATTTTTTCTTGGGCAGGCTAGGTACTGGTGTGACATTCGTTTCCAGACGTCGGATCGATCCAAGGACGTCAGCGGCGACGTCAACCTGTTCTACAGCTTAGTTCGGCATGCGCCCATGATCGAGCCACAAATCCAGACCGCGTCGTTGAAAGCCTGTGAGTGGATTCCCCTTGTCAAAAGATCGGCCTGGCCGAAGTTTGTCGCAGACGACTCTTTGGGTCCTTTCCGGCCACCTGAAGGCTGAACTTGCTTCAAATCAGGTGCGCTGTGGCTGTAGCTGCCTATCGGGACTGCCGAAGACAACAACGCACCAATTCCACTGCTATCGCTCATGCCACACCGGAATCACTAGGAAGTGACATAATACCCCTCGATCAGTTAATTGATAACTCTGATCGAGCGTACTAGACCGTCCTTGTTATGGAAGTGACGACGAAAGGAGACTGAGCGGGTGCATGCATTGCTTCGCCTTCGATGGCTGTTGCTTTTTTCTGAGTGATATAGATATTCGTACGGCAGCGTAGGTAATAAGCCTTGTGGACAGACGGCCGGTTATAAAGCGATAACGCATCATATATGACACAAACAGGTTTCTGGCATAGCTCATGCTAATCAGCGCCAAGTGGGCACGTTGTGAGGTAGTGTTTGATTACCGTGACGGTGCCAATCTATCGATATGATCGAGCGGATCCAAAGTCAGGTCGTGACGTCCGGAGAAATCCAACGATGTCTAAGTTCCCCCTCCTATCAATCACTGTCCACTGGCACATTCGAAGTCGGGTTCGGGCGGTGAAAGATATGAGGGTAAAAAAAAACGTGGGCAAGAATCGATTGGTATATTGATTTGGTAACGCCAAGAAGAACACGTTGATTCAACGTCCTCGCTTGAAGCTCCTCAATTTCTAGCTCTATAAAGTTGGTCTTCTTTTTCGTTCTCTTTGTCGCTCAAAATGCCTGCTGTCAATAAAATTTGCTGCGGTACGTTCTCTCTGCACGATTCAGCAGGTGGAGGTGTTGCTGATCACCTGCTTCACTCAGTTGGTGCTGGTTACGTTGGTCGGTATTGATCATTGGCAGAGCGAACGAGAGCGTTAACTTTTTTTTTCTCGTATCTCGTCAGGTGGTCCCACCTGCGCAGTCATAGCTCTGAAATGCCCCCACATTCAAGTCACTATCGTGGATTTGAACCAATCTCGCATAGACGCCTGGAATAGCCCAGACTACGACTTGCCCATTTACGAGCCAGGCCTCGAGGATGTCGTTCGTCAAGCTCGCGGTCGCAACCTTTTCTTCTCCACAGATATCGACAAAGGTATCCGAGAAGCCGACCTTATCTTTGTCAGCGTCAATACCCCCACCAAGAAAAGCGGTGTCGGCGCTGGTTTCGCTGCAGACCTGAAGTTCGATTTTTCCGATTTTCCCACTCGATTCTGTATTCTGACGACATTCCTTGTATAGTTACGTTGAACTCGCTACTCGTCGCATCGCCTCAGTCGCCCACTCGAGTAAGATCGTGGTCGAGAAGTCGACTGTGCCATGCCGCACAGCCGAGTCTATGCGTACGATTCTAGAAGCCAATTCACAGCCAAACTGCCGATTTGACATCTTATCAAACCCCGAGTTCCTTGCGGAGGGAACTGCTATCGGTGATCTCTTCGCGCCAGATCGGGTTCTCATCGGGTCCCTCGAGACACCAGAGGGTAGGGCGGCATCGAACGCGCTCTGTGAGGTTTATGCGAACTGGGTTCCGTCAGTATTCTTGTCTGCTACGGCGCAGAACGCATAGCTGATAATTTGTTGCAGGAAAAAGAACATCATCGCCGTGGGTTTATGGTCCTCCGAGCTTTCCAAGCTAGCGGCAAATGCCATGCTAGCCCAGCGTATCTCCTCCATCAACGCTCTATCGGCCATTTGTGAGGCCACTGGTGCCAACATTGATGAAGTGGCGTCCGCCATTGGCAAGGACAGTCGTATCGGCCCGAAATTCTTGCGCGCTTCTGTCGGATTTGGGGGTTCATGCTTCCAAAAGGATATCTTGAACCTGGTGTACCTCAGCGAGAGTTTACACCTTCCTGAAGTCGCCAACTACTGGAGGCAGGTTGTGCTCATGAATGAGTATCAGAAGTCGAGATTTTCAAAGAAGGTCGTAGACACGCTCTTTAACACCATCACGGGCAAGGTAAGTTTGGATCATACCAAGTTTATTCATTTCTACATCTTGGGACTTACGTCTTTGGGCTCGTACCTTCCTATAGCATATCGCCGTTCTTGGTTTTGCTTTCAAAGCTGACACAGGGGACACGCGCGAGTCAGCGGCCATTTCCCTTATCCGAGACTTCCAAGCAGAGAATGCCTTTGTAAACATCTACGATCCGAAAGTCCAGGAACAGCAGATTTGGCAAGACCTCGCGGAGGCGTGTCCAGCGATCCCACTCACCACTTGTACGTACCTATCTGACTCCATCGACCGCTCAATGACAATGCTTCCACTCACAGTGCAGAAACGTGTGAAGATATGTAGCTCCGCTCGTGAAGCATGCAACGAAACTGAAGCTGTCGTTATCGCCACCGAGTGGAAAGAGTTCCGAGACATCGATTGGAATGAAGTCTATCGCAACATGAAGAAACCAGCTTTCGTCTTTGACGGCCGTATCTTGCTCGATGCTGACAAACTTCGCAGTATTGGATTCAAGGTCAGATGAGTTATGCCTTCTTCAATCGAGAGCGTTATTACTCTCCTATCCTTTGTTGGTGTTATTAACGACAGCATTATTGATTCAAAATTACAGGTAACTGTCATAGGTCGCGGCGAAAAGCTGTAGACCATATGGGTCACCCGGCGCGCTGTCGGTGAACCCGGGGACGATTTCTGTCCATGGACGCCACCTAATCGACAGTACCTAAGCCAACCCTCCTTTCTTTGTGTCATTTCGCGACTTTGGATATGAACAGTGTTCAATTTAGCTAAAAAAAGGACATTCAAATGGAAATTCGACGGTGTCCTGACTCCTAATCCACCGCTGCATACCCTCCTCCTTTCTCCCTCGTGTATATTCATCAATCCCTTTTTGTCGTCCTCTCTTTTCTTCTTTGCATGCCGCCACTTTCTCGGAGCTTGAGAAATTCGATGTGTTATGGATGGCTGCCCAGGAACTGGACAGTTGTTCGCCTCGTGATCAGCCGTTTAAACGTCAATGCGTATGTATACAAGACAAGTTCCGTGGAGCACCCAATGCACGCAGCCGACCCTGGCTTCCAGCCCAAGGGAAGTATGCGTCCCGCGCACAAGGCTACGCAGACGTGCGAACCATTTGTTTATGCGCCCCGTGATCATCAAGTTAACGTCTGATGGAGTATGATGTCTCAATCGGCGCTGGCGCACCGCCCTCGCGTATTCCAACGAAATGGTCCTGCAGGGTGATCAAGCTGTTTGTTGGTTATGACGATTCGGATGATGCGTTAGTGTTGGTTGGAACTTGGGAATGATTGAATGTCGAGAAAGCATCATGATGATGCGAGTCACAACTTACTTTCCAAGTGGCAGCCTAGCCTGCTCAGCGGGCCTGCCCGCCCCGACCGAGGGCTTTCGAATCCGAAAATATCCGTGAGCGATCCCATGCCCCGGCGAGCCTTCAAATGGTTCGATGAGTCTAATATAATTTCAAACGCTCAGTTTCCGGATCCCATTTCTATGGACCCGGCGAAAAAGGTGCGCGCGTTATATATAGTACTAGTTGGCAGTCGGCCGAGAAAGGGGGGGTCATACGGTACGTCAATTATGCCCTCGTTTGTACTGATCGAGCTTGAAGGTCTTGACGCCGTGTGTCGTGCGGACTTTCATCGTCATCTTCCTTTTCTTTACATTTAAAGTGTTAATATCGACAAACGCGGATCGCATGTGAACACATTGAAAGAAACGTCATTCGTATTGGAGAGCACAGTTGTGGACTAGCGAGTTACACGAATTTCCGAACATATCGTTGGAATTCAACTCGGACCATAGAGACGATGTACGTGAAGGGAAAAATGAAGTGAAATGAGTGAAACAGAGAACAACGAAAGTGTTCAGGTTCCCTTAGGAAGCGCTAGAATAAGCTGTACGGTATACGAACGAAGAAAAGAGACACAGAATAATTAACAAGTAGGATCTTCCTTCCTTTCCTTTCTGCCTTTCAAGGCAGCTTTCAATCGAAAATACGAGGCACACATAATAAATTCCGCTTTTGAAGGAAAGGAACACAGAAAAAAAAGGGAGTACGATGTTATCAGCGGTCAGATGACAAACGAAAGGAAACAGAAAAGAGGAAGAGTATCCCGGGAAAACGGCGATCAATTTGTATTGAGTTGAATCGCGTGAGCGGAGATACCATCTGGTCGGAGTACGTCGAATCCACCTCTAACCAGTTGGGGGTCGCTTGATCGAGCTCACGATTGCTCACGACATGCCTCCAGAGCTAGAAAAGGAATGGCAGAGATGATTTCACACGTCAGCCATCCGATGGGTCGCAGTTCATATCGGCGCGCAATGATTCTTGATGAACGAGCGCAGAGCTGATGAGTCAACCATGAACCCCCCATGGACGAGAACTGGACGGATTCTTGCCGTGTTGACCGGGTCGTGTATACTGCTGCGTACCGTTCAAGAAACCGGAGTATGAAGCTGGCAACCCGAAGTGCGTCGTCGGTTGACCGGAAGTCACCCCAGATACAATAGCGGGATCAATGAAGGGAGCATTGTCTGAGTTTTGCCATTGTGGCTGCCGGTGGTCTGCGAAATGAGTCACTAGACCCGATGAGTACGATGCCGGTAATGGTGACTGTGGAACGTGTTGCGACCCGCCCAATGACAAGGACATTGACTGATGTTGTCCTGGACCACCAGAGGAAAGAGAATGTGATGACTGAAAATGGGGTGGTGGTTGCGGAGCTAGGTGTCGACCTGCCTGAGTGGACTCGAATTGCGGCGACCATAGACCCGGCGAAGGGAACGTCTGATTCGCATTGACATCGCTTCGCAAACCCATCGACGGCGAATTCAACGGAGAAGAGCCCTCGTCTATCGAAGTCGACCAGATCGAAGAGGGCGCATTCGGGCCAAGTCCGAAAAGAAACTGAGGCTGGATAGCAGTTGAAGTGGGGGGACATGGCGGGCGAGAAGCGTCGACAGCAGTTCTTTTTGTTCCCATAACGTTATTCAATAGGTCGAGGGCAGTAGTACCGGGAACGATCACTGGAGACCTGGGTGCGGTACGCCCGGAGGTCGTTGTACTGGGCGTTTTGGTTACCACGGACGAGTCGTCCGACCTGATGGCACTCCGCGGGATTGGGGTGGCGGGGAGTGCAGCAGGCACTGGAACCGGCGGCGAACTAAGCGGTCTAACACAAATGGTCAACCTCTGGTAGATCCAAGGAGTCAAAGTGCGAACCTGGGGTTCCAAAGAATCACTTCCTGGTCTTCTTCGTCATCCATAGATCCATGAGCATCTAGTGCCACCCGAAAAGCATCGCCAACTGGGTCGTCGTCTGTTCGGGTTGTATCTGTCATTGCATCCTCTTCTAGCTCCTTGACTCGCCGCGAAGCATCCTGCGGAACATAGGGAAAAAATTGATCGGGGACTCGGGGGGTTGGCTCGGGCACATCCGCTGACGAAATGGTCGAGACATTATTGTCGAAAGAGAAAACATTGGCATCCAGATGAATGGGACAACTCTGTTGATGAGATGCGTGAGCTCGAATAGCGATACCTAAGAATGAAATTGAATCGTCACCTCAAGTTCAGCGAGGGACCTGGCGTCCGTGAGCAAGTCCCAAATCCTCATCAATTGTTCCTCGTTTGGGTGGACCTTCTCCCGGCCACGGGGTGACGTTCCATTCCTTTGACCCTCTATCTCGTTTCCAGGAACTGCATCCGCCCATACACTTCCGTCAACGAGAAGATCTCGTAATGGAAGGAAACCCTTTAAATCGATATCTTCATCCAGAGGAGTCGTAAGGGAAGGCAACCTCGCTGACGGAAATATTCCATTTAATGCACTGTAAAACTGGGCAAATCTAGCCCAAAATAGAGGTAACCCCTCGACGGAAATTCTTAGGGTCCCCTTCCCAATAGGGCCTGGCTGTTCCTCGACGGAGGGTTGTGCAGCGTGTAAGAGATATTTGATGTTCGCTACGAGCCACTTGCTCGCGATGCGCAAGGCAGGCAAAGTACGTCTGAATGGTGCCGTGATACGCTGTGCAAGATCGTTCTCTGCAGCATCTTCAGGGGGTACAGCAAGCTCAGCGGCGCCTATCTCAAGAAGGACACGATGAATCGCGATGACATGCGTCAAGATCTGCGATTCAGACGAATCAATAGATGCATGCGACCTCCTATTTGAAGGCAGTGAGGTGTCGCGGGTCATGCGATATTTCCAGAGGGCTCCCTGTGAAAGGACGACGACTTTGGAGACAATTTCTATCGGCAGAATACGCTCAGATACCAGGCTCTGGAATTCCTTTGCGACACTCTCCGCGTGTGTGACAGGATTCACTTTAATCCTACGAGTCATCGCATGTTAACGGGGAGAAGTGTCAGAATTGCAACAGATACACTGACTTATTTGCACCTAATTGCCATAAACCATGTAAAAGAACGATGTTTTCCTTGAGTTGCTCCACTCTCAACCGAGGTGGAATTTCCCCGGACTCTGAAACCGTGGACTGGGGACCGGCCTTTAACTTCTTGCTGTGCTGATCGAGCGCTTTGTTAAGAATTTTCTTGACATTTTCTGATGCGGTGTCGTATGGCTGGCGGACACAAAGCGCTCTATAATAATGAAAGAGGGAGGTGAACATGTCACCCTGGTAGAATGCGAGAATAGCGAGTTGATGTGAGGAATTCCCTTCGTATGGGACAAGAAGACGAGCTTGCTCGTAGCATTGAATAGCCTTGTCGTAATTCCGCGCCCGCGGGATCGAATCAAAGCCAGGTACACCGCCTCTCCTGCCACCCCTGCCACCTCGTTTGGCTGGCACCATGCCATCCTCATGACCAGCCTTGGGACGACCACCAGACTCGTTATAAAGCTCTCGATATCGAGCGATATCTCCCAAGCAAACGATGGCCTTGCTCAGGATTGCGAGTCTGCTCTGATGTTTCGCAGGATCCGGAGCAGGTGAGCTTTCTTCAGGCGGGAAAGAGAAATGGTTACGCCCGTGATTCTGATTCGAAGCACCGTTCCTATCGGTGGAATCAGGGAGAGTAGGAAGGTGGACGTCATCGGACGGAGTGAGGATGTTTAAGGCGACCAAGACGGGTTGCGCTTCACGTAAGGCAAAGGATCGTTGATAACGGACTACAAATTGAGTCCAAAACTTTTCTTCGTCTGAGAGGAACTGTCGGAAGCGTTGCATCAGCTTGCGATATTCGACAGGGCCATGGCCGCCTTGACGGGGCTGGTGACGGGGCGCAGATTGCAACGTCCTTTCGAGGGTTGCGAGGTTCTGCTTGTAGTGGGAGATGAACTGGTAGGACGTCTGCATCCATAGATGGTTCTCGGCGTCCTTTGACTCCCGCGCATAGGGCTCGACCAGTAGCAATCGTAAATATTGGCGCCGCAGACTTTGTGATATAAATGAACATCACGATGGTTTGAGAGTGCAGGGGTGCTCACTTCTTGCGGCTGAAATCGACCTCCTTATCCCAAGGATTGTGAGTCTTGAGCAGTTCTTTCAAGCCGTGATGTAAAGCATTTGCCTCCCTGTAGCGATGTGAGTGGGAAGTGACAGAAAAGGGTGAGAAATACGAGTTCTACCTTGCGAGATGAGAAGCCGAGTCGGACATGTTTGTGAGATTAAAGATTAAGAGTTATAAACCCATTTTCTTCGCAGGTGGTAGTAGTATACTATCGTAGTAGCACTCGTGGGAAACTACAAAGCGTACTACCCACGCAAGGACCAGCCACAGCGGGGTCTCACGAGAACCCGCTCTCGTCACACCGCTCCGCTTAATGCAGAGTGCAGAGGTTATTGTCGACGCTCTAATCACCGCTGCCATCCCAAGGGGCGACTGATTAAAGGTAAGCGTAGTCACATAGGGTGTGGAACAATCTTACTTTTTCAAGCTAGACACTGGAGTTTCAAGTTTCCGAATTGCGTCCGTTGCTGCCATCTGGACGCCGCAGGAAGGCCGATATGTATGTATGTATCACACGTCGTGCGATCTCGATTCGCACAAGAGTCCATCGATCAGAGTGTCGAGAGATGCAAGTGCCATTTGCATTCTGGACTTGGCAGCGGTGCCACTGACACGGGAGAGGGCCATCGATTTCGATCATTATTTGTGGGTCTGTGCTGCACGTCTTACTGTCTATTAATATTGAAATCCATGCGCTTCCATGTCGAAGCAGGAGGCATGCGTTCAACTGCCAATCCACACGCGGCCCCGCTGCAGACGAGAGACGAGCATGGATGTACCCGCCACGAATGCGCGGTAATACAGACCGATCCGCCCTGTGGAGCGCCGAAACGGTAATCAGGCCGTGTTGAGCTAGACTGAACCCTAGAGTCGAGATGGACCCGCACGGCGCCACATTCGGACGCAGGGGGGGTCAGTGGCTAGACGGGCTCTATTTCGAGGGCGTGGTTTGGTAAAGTTGCTGCTCTGCTGCGTTCCGCGCACCAGTACTTACCTGTTCCCTAATCGAAAAAAAAAAAAAAAAAAAAAAAAAAGCAATTTACACTTTTCAGGTTAGATTGTCTGCCATGTATGGATATGTAGAACTTCCAGTGCTGCAGGTATGTTCATCCTATTTTGCTCGAAGGGGTTATCCGCATGGTCTAATGTGCTTCTGCCTTTTTTCAGTCATTACATATGACCCTCTCCGCACAGTAGAAAAGGCTCCCAGTCTGCCCCATACTCCCCAGACTTGCCCCCCAACTGGTTGCCGTATTACCTCTGCTACCATCACAGACCTTTGACGCTGTCCGCCTCATACCCTGCATTCTATACATCGCCTAACCTCCCATTCACACTACCATCACGATGCCTCCCTTCTATGAGCTCTCCGTCGTCTCCTTCAAGCAGCCATCATCCTCGAAAACAAAATGGGCCATCGCTGTCGTATTCTCAGCATCCTCTGGCCACTCGCTCGTCTACCAGATCGTGGGATCGCCCACAGACTACAGTATGGATGCGCCCCAGTCGGTCACGCTCAAGGAAGGGGAGAACGGATACGTGGGCAAGGTGCCTGTCGGATCGGCGGACTCCGAGAGGCTCCACCAGCTACACTCCACTCTCGCTGCGATCCCCATCGTGCACGGGAATCCCGCGTGGAATTCTCACAGCTGGGTCATGGAGGGAATATTAGCGCTGCGCAAAGTAGAGGGCTACCATATGGATAAGAATGTACCGACGCCTCAATGGGTGTCGGAACGACTCGGGGAGAAGTAGAGAGGTGAGGATACTATTGGACTCTTGATACCATGGCGGGTTCGGGATGGCCGTGTGTACTGGGACATTGGAATCTTTTGCTGTAGTACAATCGCGCATTTGTATTTCTTGCATCAAAATGCATAATGTATACTAGTGCTGGCCAATGGTAAACTGGTGGGCGCGAGCTCGAGTCTCTCGAAAACGAGCAGCTACATGTACTGTGACTCTCCTGATGATTATTCCTAGTAGTAAGTACATCCTAGTTCTCCCATAGGCAAACCCTCAGTAAGTAGGAAGACAGTTGTTCCTACTCTTCTAAGTAGCATCACCTCTGATGACGACAAAGACGTTCACGACCCACAAGTTAGTGGATTGCGGTGTCCCAATTGCGAATCAAGTTCCTGATGGAATCGCCTCGATTATTGGATTGTCAATTAATGTCGAGAACAGAAAAAGTCGATAGAGCATGCTCCTTCCCCGGCGGACCATTATGGATGCATGTGAGGGTGCTGACCAGGAAGTCAGAGGCGAGTTCGACGCTGCCAACCGTGACAGGAATCTCCGTGTCAATTCCTCGAACTTGAAGGATGGCAGCATTGCGTTGTCAAAGCAGAGTGATAGGTTGTACCGCAAGCACAGAACACGATACGATAGCCGCGATGAATAATGTGGAGGTAGGCTGGAAGACCACCGTGCATGACTTTCTAAATTCTAATCTTCAAAGTTGACACGTCCGACATGTATAGACTATGACCGTGACGGACTCCGGCTATTTGTAAATATCCTTCTGCATGAAGTGATCAGATTTTCCTTCATGATCGCAGCGATTCGATCTCCGGTGTCTCAATCCTACGTGTCGCAGGGGTATCGGGTTGGACTTCGTTGCAGCGGAGGCAGTCAATATGAAGGTCACTGACCTTCAGCGATGAGTGTAATGTCAACGTCTTCAGGTAAAGGACACGCTTAGTGTGCTCGGCAATGGCAGACGTATCCAAAGCAATGAAGAACTCGATGTGCTGTAGAAGTTCCATCCTCGAAAATGTAGTTCGAGATCTACGAGAGATCTTCGGGTCAACCGTTAGTACGGTACTAGGCCAGACGAGAGTGCCAGTGGGGGACGCGGGAGATTGAACTATGCGTCGGTGAGCAATCATGAGAATATGAATGGTAAGATCGAAAACTATGCTACGACAAAGATTGCTTTTATGCTACTAGTTAGCTAGTTTTGTTGCTAATAGGGTACACGGTGACGATGTTATTTGCGTAGTAGTTGTCGTGCGATGTTACACTGATGATATGGAGTACACCGCCACCTCACCATCACTTTCATCGATCTCGTCAACGGCCCACAAACATGACCAGCTCGCCATACACCACTCAACGAATTCTGTCGTATCGGATTCTCTAACAAGCGTCTGTGCAACGTCGTTATAATTGTGTCCACAGCCCGCAGGCTGCAACTTCGATGTCGAGAGGAAAATTACCTGCATTCTACTAACGGTGAGCATATTCGTTACCGTGTTCACTCGTTTATCGTTCAAATATCGCACCAGTTTGTTTTCTTGGACTCGTCTTCTCGCTAGCTACAGCCTTCCAGCGCGCTTCTGAACTATCGGCCCTGTATCGATCCCGTACCCCGGCCTACCGCTAAGCTCGCCAACCCGAAATACAAGGTCCGTGGGGGCATCCAGGGAGCCTCTCGTCGTCGTCGTGTCCGGTCTGTTGACGGTCCCCACCACCCCTGCTGTACCATCGACCACGCCAAGCAGAGGAACGCCATAAAACAGCTTCAGTGATCCATATAGGTGTGTATGACTTAGCTCTACCATTTCCAAGTCCACCGTCTCTCTCCCTCCCTAATTATTCCTTACTCACGCCCATCCGTCAGATCCCCGCCAGCCACGGCGAAGTCGTGCTTCTGGTAAGACGGTGTGGAGACAGCGGGAGCGAATCATCGAATCGTCCTCTGCGACGAGTTCGGAGGGAAAACGACGAGATGGAGCGTAACCGCGTGCGTGGTTCGAAGAGGAACGTCATAGTTCTTTACTCATTCTTTCCATAGAAGAGGTCTATGAGCCCGACGTCGAGACCCTCGTGCAGGAAGAGCACGCTCCACCGCGTTCAGAACCGATTGCCACCCCCATCGATGGAAGTGGAGAGTAGAAGAGAAAGATATGCCCCAGACGCGCTTCGACAAGGGGTGCGTCATACATCCTTTGGTCCGTGCTAACCCTTATTAGATGATTATTGCAGATTCCTATTGAACACGATACCTCCCTGCGATGACGCGAATGTCGCGGTAGTCGGGCCACTTGCATCATGGCAAAACAGTGCAGCGTGCTTATGGACATGTTAGTTTTGGAAACACACAAGCTCGTGTGGGAGCGAACAATCCGGTGGGTGGGTCTGTCTCCTTTCATGACCATGGCTTACACTTGTCGGTTCTCAGTCAAAGTACACCGATACACACGGACGATCAAGAAGTCGCCAATGCCATTGGTTTTACCGAAGTCATGATACGTCATGCGATCCAAGAAGGCATCAGAACTACGCTTGTGAATAAAACCGATCAACTGATCCTCGAGTTGCGCATCAAACCTACTGATGCTTACTACAAAATCAAACCTACTACGAAGGAAATCAACAGGTCTATGAAGTAAGTTTGTTCTGGTATATTGAGAAACTGACCTCACCGGTACCAGTGACAGCGGCATCAATCCAGATCGCGAGTTACGGTCAACTTCCCTGAAAACGGGAATGCTGCAATCGGCAGCACAGACATGGCCTTCACCCCTTCGGTCTTTGCTCATATGTACGCCGACACCTATGGTCCCGTCTGCATTTGCTGAATCGCCTCCGGGAAGACATCTATTTCAAGAATGAAGCGCGCAAGTGAGTCACGCGAAAGCTTCCGACCGCGAGCAGTCGCGGACATTCGACCGTCGCATGCGGCAGCACAGACATGCCCTGGTGTTTCACCCTTCGGTCATTTGCTCAGAGGTACGCTGACACCTATGATCCCCCCCTGCATTTGCTGATCGCATCTGGGAAGTCATCACTACAACAATGAGCCACGCGAGTGAGTCACGCGCAAAGCGTCCGACCCCGAGCAGTCGCATTCGGCAGGACAGACATGTCCTGGTGTTTCACCCTTCGGTCATTTGCGCAGAGGTACGCCGACACCTATCGTTCTCCCCCCTGCATTGGCTGATCGCCTCTGAGGAGACATCTACTTCAACAACGACAGCGCGCAAGTTTACGCACAAAGCTTCCCGAGGAGTTGCGGACATTTGAACGTCGCATCCGGCAGCTCAGACATGGCCTGGTGTCTGTCTTTTGCTCAGAGGTACGCCGACACCTACGGTCCCCCCTGCATTTGCTGATCGACTCTGGGAAGACATCTACTTCAACAATGAAGCGCGCAAAGCTTCCGACCCCGAGCAGTCGCGGACATTCGACCGTAGCATTCGGCAGCACAGACACCTGCGTTTCACCCTTCGGTCATTTGCTCAGAGGTACGCTGACATCTAGTATGGTCCCCCCCTGCTTTTGCTGATCGCCTCTGGGAAGACATCTACTTCAACAACGAGGCGCGCAAGTTCACGCGCAAAGCTTCCCGAGCAGTCGCAGACATTCGAACGTCGCATTCGGCAACTCAGACATGGCCTTTTGCTCAGAGGTACGCCGACGCCTACGGTCCCCCCTGCATTTGCTGATCGCCTCCGGGAAGACATCTACTTCATATCCTTCCAGATGCCAAACACCGTCCAGAGGAACTAGGCGCCGATGTCGGAGGCATACGCAACGCTACCTCCGGTTCGGCAACCGACAAGCTAACGCTCGAACATCGCATGACGCTCGACGAAGCACATCTCGTTCTGAACGCGAAACGTGGGGAGGCTTTGGAGAATATTATAAAGGTGAGCAGATGTCCCTGTCGTTTGCCGCACGTGACGGAACAGCTGACTCTGCCCTCGTCATGGGGCTCGTCTAGAATTACGAGCACTTGTTCAAAGTGAATTCCCACCCACCGGCATCCGGTTCACGAGCCAGTAGACTGCCACCATTACCCGCTCATTCACATTACCTACAATCAAAGGTGTTTCGTGCGCGCGAACGAATAGAGGCGGAAATACGTGTCGCTGAAGAGGACGCATCAGTTGGAATGACAAAACCGGGGGCCGAGTCAAAGAGCCCGGGGCCAGGATCAAGTTGACGGCGCCGACAACATTTTGCTATAGTTTATCATCTATTCCCTACTCACCGCTAGATAGATGCATCCGCCATCCACCTGTTTTTCATCATGCTGTCGCAGACATTCGACCGTCGCATTTGGCAGCACAGACAGACACCTGGTGTTTCACCCTTCGGACATTTACTCAGAGGTACGCCGACATCTACTTAGTATGGTCCCACCCTGCTTTTGCTGATCCCCTCTAGGAAGACATCTACTTCGGCCGGGAGACAAGGGGGTCCCCTTTCCAGCCTTCGAGGACGAGAAGTTTTCCAAGCCAGGGAACGAACCCCGGCGCCGGCGCATAGAGGTCATCGAGAGGCTTCAGAACCATTCTCACCCGGCCATCTTCAAACCAAAGGTCATCTACGACAACGATGCTATCGTTTATTATTCTACAGTGCTCTCCTTTGGAAATTCTGCTACGGTAAGTCGGTCAGAAGGTCTGGCAACGTGCGGGATATTGATCAGTTCCATCTGACAGTTTGATGTCAACATGTCGGACCGTCCTCCTAAAGAGGGGGATCAGTCGCGCGGTATCATCAAAGTCGCTCTGAAGCCCGTCGATGTGGCGCCCGTCACCTTCGAGTACGCTATGTTCTGACCTGGCTGGTTATTCATTCATGGCGTGCTAGTGATCTGCAAAGCCTTCTTGATGGGGGTACCACCCAGCTCACACCCTGCGAAACGGTTTCGCTAAACCTCATACAACTCATCGTCCGTCAGGCGCCCAATCTGTGAGTATTCCCCGAGGCAGACATCCCGTTTGGATCGTTGACGTTTGCAATTCTCCAGTAAATATCCCAACAACGTGAAAGCGTTTTTCTGCAGAGAAGCTGGAAGCAGCCCTATCGGAGGCGGCCTTGAAATATTCGAAGGTTATTACCAGTACTTTCGTTTCCAAAAATTGATGGCTGTCGCAGCATGTTGACCGCTACGTGCATAGGAGCGTTCGTCCCACTCTCCGAGCGCTGCAGGTCAACGTTGATACATCTTGCGGTGTCATGTCAGCCCCTTCAACTATCCCAGTGCCGGTAAACTGCTCATCATCTCTTCCAGCTACCAAGAAGGCCGTGGATGTCGCTCTCAGCTTCTTGGGGGCACGTGACCTTCGTGACCTGAACATCACTGATGGGCAGCAGCTCGCGAGGCTCAAGAAGTTTTTCAAAGGGATATTCATCCCGTTCACGCATCGCAAAGGCAAGGAGATGATCGAATCGATCGTTCCCCGCGCTGGGCTGGAAACATTTGAATGGAACAAGAGCGAAGGCATCCAGTAGATGGTAACGGTCCAGGTTCGTTTCACGTCATCTCCGCTTCTCCGTATTCACCGGCATCACGAACCAGACATATTTTAGAGAGGCATGCAACATTACGATCAGGAACCCGGAATCTATTGGTGTCAAGACTGGCGGTGGACTGGCGGTGGCAACATTGTGCCCATCGAACTATGCATGATCGCACCCAACCAGCGATTCACGCGTAGGGTGCCACCAGAATTGACCAAGAGGATGGTGGAATTTACCTCGGATAAACCCAAAGCCCGGCTTGATGCCATTTTCCGTGGCCTTGCGGGTAACGGAGGGGTAAGTATTCTCATAGATGCACCCTACTTTCCTAATGTTTGGACATTTCATTAGGCATTGGACTATGTGTCTTCACCTTTCGTCAACGATGTTGGAATGGTGGTGTCTTCCACACCCACCATGATCGATGGCAAAGTTCTTCCGACTCCCCCCAGTGTTTCACCCTTCAGTCTGTTGCTCAGAGGTACGCCGACACCTGTAGTCCCGTCCCTGCATTAGCTGATCGCCTCTGGGAAGGCATCTACTTCAACAACGAGCCGCGCAAGTTCACGCGCACAGCTTCCGACCTCGAGCAGTCGCATTCGACAGGACAGACATGCCCTGGTGTTTCACCCTTCGGTCTTTTGCTCAGAGCTACGCCGACACCTATCGTCCCCCCCTTGTCTTAGCTGATCGCCTCTGGGAAGACATCTCCTTCGACAATGAGTCGCTCAAGTTCACGCGCAACGCTTCCGACCCTGAGCAGTCGCGGACATTCGTCCTCTTCATCTTGCATCCTCCGCACAAGCTATACATTCACGTGCTCGGTGAGAGGACATAAAATCATAAACAGACGGCGCCCACTTCGCTCAAAATCACGCTGAAGCCTGTAATGTATAAAACGGTCCTGCTACTGCTGCTCTAATTTCGAGCGGGCATACACAAGCCCGCAAACGTCGGAACTTGCTGAATCTATGAAGAGTTGCGGCGCAGACGGCCCGTTCATGGTTCAAACAACTAAACTCTACCACACAAAACACCTAGTCTTTGTCGGCATTTGGTCGCGCAAGGATGTGCAGCTCAAAGTATTGCTATTTCCCAGAGGATGAAGAAGACATGATGAAAGTCATCGTCGTCGAGGGACTTTGGATCAGTGAATTGATGTTTCTGCGTCATTCTCGTTTCCATCAATCATCTTCGTTCCATAGTCGAGGAGGTCATCCTCATCGGCGGAGTTATTGCCTCTATATCCAAGACCGCTGCTCTTACATCGAAGAGGACCTCTATATTTTCCAACCCATCAAATACATGACGGAATTGGTTCTGAAGATCGCCATCCCACCTATTGCGGGGGTTTTGGCCTATAGGGATTGAAGTCGAGCACCCGAATCGTGCTCTTTCCTGACTCCGTACTTGGCAATGACAACGCGTTGTTCATGCACGTATCTGATAACACCTCGTCGATCTCGCTCACACGCCAAACCATATGACAAAGAAGCTTACCTCAACTGGAACACGACGTGCTTGCGAAGCATCAACAAGTCTTACACTCTCGCTGCCACGGAGGTCGAGGAGAGTACTTGTATCCTATTCTCGGAGATTGAGATCAAGGTGTCCGATCCTGTCACCAAGTTTGCAGAAACCAATGTTATGCTGACACACTGAACAAAGATGAGTTACAAACAACGGTCTTGATTGATACAACGTGGATGTGGGCCAACGAACGGACGATCAGGAACAAGATTACGATGCTTCGTGCGGACACCATGGGCCTGCTTCGGTCGTTTGCTCAAATTGATGCCGACACTTATGGTCCCTTCGACGTGCATCCCAGCTTCGTTCGGCACTGTACTAGGATGGAGTTGCTTAGCAAGAGCGCTCGCTATTGTGCGCTTCGAGCTTCATCTGTGACGGCTCGAGTCAGATCGATTCACATCGATGGGTTCCTCCGGGCGGCGGCACTTCGTCTCTCGGCTTGCCTCCAGTTCGCGACCCACTGGAAAAACCAATCTGCTTTCCTCTCAACTTGCTTGTGTTTTTGGAGATGAGACTGAATGGGTCCAAGACTAGTTACGGAGGGGCGCGACTCAAGCATAACTAGTACTTTTACTTTACAATAATTGGTCCTGCTCGAACACGAAACCTGCCGATTATGTAAGGTATTTCAGCATCACGGAGCAATAAGTTTCGTATTCCAGCGCTTAAGTTATTACTTAAAAGTTGACATGTACGCGAACCCTCAAATTTCCGCGCGACGGGTAATCTTTGCTTCTCGACCGTCTTTTCACTTTACCAGTTAGCATGGCGGGGCAGCGGCGGCCCCCAACGAAGACCAAACAATCTTTAGTTGTCCCACCAATGCCGGATTATCGAGCGGAGGGTCAGAACACCTCTGCAGCACATCCTCGTCGCCGTACGGCGCGAAGCAATGCTGGTGCCGGTGGGAGAGTGGAGCAGCTTGAGGTAATCGGTCGAACTCTTGAGGGGCTTCCCAAGACCCCCCGCCCTATGGCCATAGTGCCCGAAGATGTGCCTGTGAACCCCATGGCACCAACTCCCGGACCGGGTAGGAAGAAGAGAACAAGGAATTCGAAGAATCCTGCGAAGTCGTCCGAGGTACGTAGCTTTCTTCACACAAATTACTAGTTCACGTATCGTCCCCCTTACTAGGAAGCGGACCCTCTGCCCCGGCCTAGCGGTCCTGCGACTGGCCTTCCTACCCGCACTCTAGTTCAAGCGTCCCAAGACAGCAGGTTTGGCTTCAAACTCAGGCCACCACCTGTTGCCGCATTTGTCGGCTCGCAAGGCTTAGATACTTACCAGAACCGTCACCAGAAGTCTCTTGCCGCAGCAACACTCAAAGGAAATCACCGCTCACGTGCTGCGAACACCAAAGGTTCCACGCCCTCCCGCTCGAACCATCGTGACACCCTTTCTCAATCTCCAAGCTCGCTTTCGGAGCTAAGCGAGGTGCCCGAAGAAGAGGAAAGTAACCCGAATGAGTCGGATTTGGATCCTGACGTCCTCCAGAATGAGGACCCTGGTGATGCCCCTCAGGATCAGGGACTTTACGATGCCCCCCAGGATGGGGATCCGTACTATGACGCCCCCCAGGATGACGGACTTTACGATGCCCCCCAGGATGGGGA
>JBBPOJ010000917.1:0-18656 GCA_038091395.1 Leccinum rimulosum
CCCCAACCATATCGAAGCCAAGACTACCTCCCACCACGATGTCTAAACCCATTGAACTTCGTATGTGCCCCCCTGATTCCTATGATGGGAACCAACGAAATGCCTTGCCCTGGTTGCGATCGGTGGCAAGATACCTGATCATCAATGACGAGATCTATAACACTGATGACAGGAAAGTAGCCTACGCATTATCCTTCATGAAAACCGGAAATGCTGCCACTTGGGCCGATACCTATACTGCCAAGCTCATCGACGCTGGAAGGACTACTCTAGGAACTTGGGCCGACTTCAACAAAGAGTTCAAAGCGAGCTTCGAACACTCCAACTCTGCGGCTAATGCCCTCGCCTGGCTGACCACCCAAAGGATGATCGAGAAATCTCCTGGGAAATACTCCATGTCCCTCGCTCAGTACATCTCCCAGTTCCAGAGTAACGTCGCCACCTCCAAAGTTACCGAGGAATCTACCCTCTGCCACTACTTCTCCTCGGGCATTCCCCCTTCCTTGTCCGGAAAAATCTACCTCATGGAGGAAGTACCCACCACCATCGCTAAATGGTACTCTCATGCCCAGAGGATTGACGATCAACAACGTCGAGCCTTCCTCACTTCCCAGAAACACAAAGGACGATCCTTTGTCAACCCCTTCACTCCCACTTCTACCTCCACCAAAGAACGAGACCCCAACGCCATGGACGTAGACGCAGTCCACATCCCTAAGCTCACCCCTTCTGAAAGGGAGCAATGTTTCAAACAAGGACTCTGCCTTCGCTGCAGGAAAGCGGGACATAACGCTGCCTCATGCTCTACATTCTCGACCAACTCCTCGTCCTTCAAAGGGGCGACTAGGAAGGTAGCTAAGGCCGAGGAAGATGATCTGCCTAACCTAGAAGAAATCCAGGACGATGATGACGACGAGAAGGTCGTAGGAAAAGCTTCTTTCTCTCAGGATTTTTGAAACGGAGACCTCGTTCGACGCAAGTTTCTCCTATCTCTACGTGTGCACCTGTACTAGTATCCTCTTCGTCTAAAGCTATGAAAATCCCCATTTCACTAGTAACTCCCTCGCACTCTCTCAAAGTCGTCGAAACCTCCGCCCTCATCGACAGTGGTGCTGAAATCTCCTGCATCGACTGGGCCTTCGTTCGCAGAAACAACCTCCCTCGAGATCGCCTCCCCATACCCATCAAAGTCCGCAACGTCGACCAGTCTACCAACCGAAAAGGTGACATCCTCTTCTCCACCACCCTCTTCGTGGATATAGGAAAGATCAATCAGAAGGTCACCTTCCATATCATGGACTGTGGAAACGAGAATGTCATCCTAGGTCTCCCTTGGCTTTGAACTGCCAACCCTACCATCGACTGGGACAGACAAACCCTCACTATCCCGGAATCTGTAGATCAATCCGCAGACCTCTACCACCTGCACATTGCCGACCTGGAACGACATAATGCCCACTTCTCCCGACCTACTCCTCGGGAACCCCCCAAAACCAAACCGCCTCGTCACGTCGAAGTCCACCCCGCTCGCGACAAAAAACTCTACCGCTTTCTCGGGTTCGAAACCGAATCCCAGTTCCTCGAAAGAGCTACGGTTAACAGGATCCTATGTCGAGTAATGAGATGTGGTTCTCGTTTTATTCCAAAGGATCTAACCTGATCGCTCACCTTACCACCGCTACCAATCTCGCAGCCGAAGCTGAGAAATCCAAACCCAAAACCACCCTTCACCCAGAATACCAAGCCTTCTCGTCTGTCTTTTCCGAAGAGGCCTCCTCACGTTTACCACCGTCTCGCCCCTATGACCATGCCATACAACTTGACGAAACCTTTGTCCCTAAGATCGGAAAGGTCTACCCACTCTCACCCGACGAGCAGAAGGCCACCGAAGCCTTCCTAGATGAAAACCTTCGTAGCGGAAAGATCAGACCCTCCAAATCTCCCCAGGCTTCCTCGTTCTTCTTCGTGAAAAAGAAAGACAGGAAACTTCGCCCTTGTCAGGACTATCGATACCTAAACTCCCACACCACCCAGGACGCCTACCCTCTTCCCCTCATCTCCGACCTCATCGATAAACTCAAAGGAGCCAGGGTTTTCACTAAGTTCGACGTCCACTGGGGCTATAATAATGTCCGCATCAAAGAAGGCGATCAATGGAAAGGCGCCTTCATCACTCATAAAGGTCTCTTTGAACCCACGGTCATGTTCTTCGGAATGAACAACTCCCCTGACATGATCGCAGAGGGATGGCTTGTGATCTACATGGACGACCTCCTCATCTTCTCCCCCGACGACGCCTCCCACTCCGAACATACCAAACGAGTTCTCCAGCGAATGACTGAGCTAGACCTCCACCTCCGCCTCGAGAAATGTAACTTTGCCACAGCCGAAGTCGAATACCTCGGAATGATCGTTAAACCCGGTACCCTTGCCATGGACCCTGTCAAATTAGATGGGATCGCTTCCTGGCCTACCCCTACTACGGTCAAAACCGTCCGCTCATTTCTGGGCTTTGCCAATTTCTATCGACGTTTTATCGACCATTACTCCGCTATCGCCCGCCCCCTCATCGACCTCACCAAGAAGGACAAACCATGGGACTGGTCCGACGCTTGTCAATCCTCCTTCGACCGCCTTAAGGACTCTTTCCTTTCCAAACCAGTCCTTCGTCTCCCCAACCTCTCCGCTCCCTTCGCCATAGCCACCGACGCCTCACGCGATGCTACTGGCGCTATCCTCCTCCAAACCGATTCCAATGGTGATTGGCACCCATGCTCCTACCTCTCCCAATCTTTCATCCCCGCAGAGCGCAATTACGACATCTACGATCGCGAACTGCTCGCTGTCATTCGTGCCCTCAAAACATGGCGTCAATACCTTCGGGAATCCCCTTTTCCAGTCCAGGTCTTCACAGATCACAAAAACCTCACCTTCTTCCGCAGCCCCGAACACCTGAATCGCCGACAAGCTTGTTGGCTTCTGGACCTTGCCGACTTCAATCTTAAAATCACCCATGTCCCTGGAACCGCACTCACCGGTCCCGATGCTCTTTCTGGAGGTCCATCAATTTGACTACATCGTGAAGGATGTCTGGCCAGAGGAACATATGATGGGCCATGAGCAGATGATTCTTGAGCATATCACTGGCATAGAAGGTGTCCCATTGCTCATCAAACCCTGGACAGTACAGTACAAAGGGGCAGACAACACTACTCTGCATCACCGATCCAGCAAGTAGGACATGAAGAGCCTATCACTGTGCTACACAACAAGGGTTCATCGATGTCTATTAATTTACCTTGGTCGGTAGCCCGTTGTCATCACTCAGATTGCAAAGAGAGCTTATTGGCAGTTTGATCATGGCACTTGAAAGGATGTATTGTTTGATGTCATCTTGGACTCAATGCTAAATGATTGATTAGTTCACGAAAGACTTATTGATCAGGGAAAAGTCCTCCACAGAGATGTTAGCCTGAACAATATAGTCTTAAAGCAGTTGAACCTGCCTGGCGATCACCTGGTATTGATCATTGATTTTGACTACGCCATTCTGCTAGATGAGCTGAAGTCTGCTCATATCCTAAGGGAACAGTAAATTGCTTGTTGCCATAGACAGAAGAAGTTCCAGTATAATCACCCTCTTTCTTCTATGCAGCACCAAGACATAATTTTCAAGTCTTCTAGACAGCATAGGAAAACATTTCCCTGATATTTTAACACTCTCTAAACATGGTAGAACAACTCCCAGCATCACAGGATACCATCTGAGAGAATAGCTCAATACCGCCTCATATCCTTCTGATTAATTCAAAAATGGCTGTATTGTTTACTACATTTTGTCTCTACACTGACACTTTAATCTACCTTACACTACACTTGTCCTTCCACATTTTCATTACCTTGTCACTACACTCTTGTTCGTCCTTTAGTACACTTCTGACATTATTTTTCCTCTGCCAGAAGTTGTTCTATCATGCTGTGGGCATATTAAAACATCAGGGACATGCTCTTTTATATTGTCTAGAAGGCTTGAAAATTATATCTTGATGCTACATGTAAGAAGGAAGGTAATTATACTGTTCTGGTATATTATTTTATTGTGCTTAGTGAATACCACCATCATTTTACAGGGTCTTGAAATGGTAGTGAGGATACCTCACATATTTATAGCTAGCATAACTGAGGCTAGAAAAATTGATCTTTGCTGAGTGACAGGCATATATTGAACTATTTTCTCAGATGGTGTCCTGTGATGCTGTAAATTGTTCTATCATCTTTATACACTATTGGAATAGTGGTGACAAATGTTACCATAAGATAGACATGCCTTTCTATGTTGTCATAGTAATCCTGCCAATTGCCATTTTCTACATTTCAGTATTTGAGAGATAGAAAATAAAACATTGCACATATGATCAGGGCAACTGAATCAGCTTCTGATATACATATATATACAACTTTCCAATCAGTTTGAAGACATTCCAATGAAATGTGCAGCCAGGAGGAGCAAAACAACATGTTGAAACCTTACTGAAGCCAATGTGTATGAAAGTACAACAAGAGCTTTATCCCCATGTGCCACCAGAGGGCGCCACTTCCATTCACCTTCACTATTTCAGAATGCCTCTTGAAGGCCGGAGAATCCCGGCGAAGACATGTCCTTCAACGCCAAGCAGAGATACTCCTGTACACAATTGTTTGTGAAGTATATCTGGAGTAGTCAGGGAGTAAAGTAGTAATGCTCACACTTGGAATGCTCACATCGGTTCCACCACCCATGTGATGCCATATCTTATTATTAGCAAGAAACTTAATCAATATGACTTGGTCATTAAGGATGTTTGGCTGGAGTTGTATCTGGTCGAACACAAACAAAAGATTAATGAATTGCTATATAGATGGAGTTTCATCTCTCCTCAAAGCATGGACAGTCCACCCTCTGATTATCTACAAATGGGGTGATGTGGCCTTTTGTTCATCAGGTGGGCTGATGGGTGCTAAGGACTCAAAGATTGGTTTCATTCATGATCTCTGAAATTCAATCATCAATGATAAATTCACTCTGTACTTTCAGAATCTAAAGCTGCTGGCTATTGAATGGAATCATCTCATAAAAGTGGCAGATGAACACAAGGTCAGAACAAGAGTGGAAATCTCATGCCAGTGCTGCAGGCTCAAACTTGATTCTCTCACCAGGCCATCATTTCCCTTAGATGTAAAATAGTTAGAATATAACGAAGGTTTGATTTAATCATAATTTGTTTACATGAATAATATCACATAAAATACTTAACATAAACACAATATATCTAATCCCCTAAAATGGAAATGTGTACTAAATGAGAAATGGTAAAGTAAAAATTCATTATACAACTGAATTAGATATACAACTTCTTTTAAATGGTCCAGCTTCATTGATACTGCTTTCCATTGTCTTCTTTTTATTCATTGGCCTTTTGGTTATTCAATCACTCTGAAGCCTCATGTCTGCTGAGGCCAGTGATTGTGCCATTTCAAGTGATGTCATGGCCACAAATGGCCCATATGGCTGATCCTTCAGTAAGGTGAAGTGCAAAGGATACTCCAAACTTGGCAGATATCTACCATTTCCTTTGGCTTTGGCAAGTTCCATTCTGACAAGATTGAATAGTATTATCTCTTTCATATCTGAACAATAATCAATGTGCAATATATAGTCACTCACCTGTGTTTCTTGGTCCATATGATCCCATGATATCACCATGGGCTGCCATGTATCTTCTAAGAGGTGATTACTTCTCATATATTGCAATTGTGAATCTTGACATCATAGTCACAAAGGGAATTGTTTGGGTGAATCATTTTCTGTTGTCTGATGTAGTAGTGGTCCAGGCTGCATACAGGCATGTTCTGGAGGAAGTGCACCTGCTGTGCTTCATGCTATGCTGCCTTCAAGAAAACTGGTATTATATGGAAGATGCAGAGGACCCTGTCCCTTCCCAGGAAGAGCTTTGAATTGGCCTGTAATACAGAGCACCAAAGAGCCTATTTCAAGAGCTTTTGGACCACCTATCTGGACCTTTACCAACCTCTGGTGGTGAAAAGCTGACTTCACCCTGGAATTGGTCATTGAAGCTGTGATTTGAAGCATCTACATGCCCAGCAACTCTCTGGAAATGTTTGACAATATCTTTTGCAATCCCTTAACCATTTATGTTGTCCTTCGCTCCTCCATCCCACAGGGTTTTTTTACCAGCCAAAGATGTCACAGTTCGGTATGCACCAATCCAATTGGGCATTTGTCTTACCATCATGGCCACTATGAAAAGAGCTCTTGAAGCCAGGAAACAGAATGGAGAGGATGGAGAAGTTTTATACCAGGAGCTCATGGTGTAAGTCTACTAAGCATGAGTTTTTACATCTGATTCTGACTGATTGCCTAGGTATACTGGAGATGTGTTTTACAAATGAGTCGACAAAACATAGTGTTTTTGGACACACAAGAACTACAACCACATATCTAAAAACAGTAAAACACACACAAGAAAATATCACTATTATGCAGCTAAATTTACCTCCAACTCTTTGATTATGCAATCTCAGATATTTCAACAGATAGACCAGAACCTTTGTTGATGAGAGAACATTGGCAAGAATATACATGAGTCAGGATGTGATCTACAGAGATCAAGAGAGTTTAGGGAATTTCAGGTCCAAACTTTTGACTGTGACTGCTGTAATTCAATTTGGTTCTCTGTTCCTCCTGGCCCAGAGTCTGAGAAGAAGCCTATTCAGCCACAAAAGAGTGTTTTGGTCAACTACTACTCCTTTCTGATCCCAGGTCTTCCTCCCAGTTGGAGTTCTCCTTCCAAACTGGATAGAAAGACTGTGTTATTTTTTTTCTTGCAAAATGGAACCTATGACCTTCTTCAACCACTTGATCCAACAAGCCAATTCAACTTGCAGACAAAAAGGAACATGGCCTCCTAGAACTCAAGAAAGCTATTGTGGACTGCTTTCAAATCCTATGCAGTGGTATTTCAAAAATGTCTAATCAGCTTCATGTCAAGGGCAATGGGGTTCAGAGGAGAGCAAGAAATGCTCATCTTTCGATCCCCTATCAAACAAACTCTCAGCCTCCTGACGAGGCTGCTCTATGAAGCATATATATACCCTCCAACTTGTTTTATATGTTTGAGAATGTTTTTTCCAACCCTTCCCCTGAGATTTACCCAGTCCCAAAGTGGCTTTGTAAAGGCCACAGATGTCACAATTTATTATGCTCATACAATTTGGCATTTACCTTACTCTCATGGCATTCATACCGAAAGAATACCTCCACTTGCTCACCAGTTTTGAGGGAGATAAGGATAGCAGTGACAAGTTATACTTGCCAACTTACATACATTTTGAGACCTCAGGTCTTGCATATCTGTAACTTTTCCTTGCAAAATCTTGTATGGACATGACTGAAAAATCTGAATTTCTACAAAATAGTTTCAGGATATATCAATGGCATGAGGCACTATTGTTCAGTCTGGCAAGCCTGACACCAGGATACAATCCCAAGGATTCCTTCTTGGACTGGGATACTAGTGAGATGTGACACTTTCCACTTCCCCTTGTGATCCCTATTGGTCTCAGGAGCTCTGTTTATGTCCCACCAATGTCAAAATGTATAATCTGATGAAGACCATCCCAGCACCAATAATGTCTGAGGGAGAGAAGCTCTTTGGTCATTTGGTCATGGGTGTGCAAGTCTAAAGAGACATGCATACTACCTAACATGCAAGATTATGTAATGACAAGATAACAATGAAGACAGAGGCAAGATTGCAGCTGCATGATATCAGGTGGGACAAGATGATAGTGGAAAAGTGATATAAGAAGTAGCTGATATTCTAGTTCTTACAATGGACAATGCTTTTACAGATTCCATCTTTGTTTGTCAAGGCTCTGATTCCAACTAGGATTCCATTCAAAATCTATGGGGGCTGTTTTTGGTGGAAATGGCATACAGAACCCACTGCAATAATCGTTATCATCAAGATGCATTTACCTCAGGTCAATATCAAAATATTCAATAGTGAATATTTGCAGTGCATGGATATTTCAAAGATCAATATTGAGCCATGTGTTCACGAGAGCATGTTTTTTCTTAATGGATACTACATGCTTTTCATAAGCCAGTCAGGGTTACGCCATGTTATGCCATGATTTCAGTGAGCCTACAGGCTACAGTGCATTTTCAAGGGTCATGGAAATGCACGATACTATATACTTTTTGTAATTCAGTCATGTTAGACTATAATTTTCAGAGTGTGTCTGTATCTGTGCATATCAGGGGGTATGGGATATGCACAAATGGACTATAAAAGAGAGGTGATTTTTATGATAATTTTGAGCTATTAAACATGAGATTCGGTGGTCATTTAATCAAGATTCTTAAATATATTCCAACCACATCCTAAGCACTGGTTAGGCGACTGTGTCTAGAATCTGCAATACATTGCATTACTGCGCTAAATTACACCAAATTGTTTGACAAATTACATCATGATTCATGCAGCTGCGTCTCCAGCTGCTGGACTTCAGGAACAAAAATATCAAGTTTCTGTGTTTGGATTTATGAACAATGTAGATGCTAGTACAATCTGTTGAATACAAGAAATTTACAAGTTGAGATTATGTGAGTATTAGTTAAGAGTAATCACAGGAGAAGAAAATGTATGGTTGACAAGTAAGCTATCAGTAAAGCAAGTGAAAACAATTCATCTTCCAGCTGTAACTGGAGAGCTGAAATGGGCCAACACTCTGGCTAATATAGCCCAAATCTGGCCAGGTTTGGTAGGAATTTTCATTCCCAGCTGAGGAATACAAATTTCACTATCTTTCCAATCTCCCACTGCAAAAACAAAGGCATACATAGCTGGATGATCATTCTCGTCTATGTGAACCAGTCCTGATCCAGCCTCTTTGACAGCGATGGTGAAAAAGTGTCTTTCCATGAAGACATCAGGTCTTGCCAGCTTTTCCTGAGCTAAGATGGCTTCCACTCTTGAATTAACTCTGAAATTGTTATTAGTGAATATAGATAGATAAATTGATACTTTTGAATGATTTTTAATCAATCTGGTGCATCCTCTTTCATAAAATGAGATATACGAGGAGCAACAAAATCCTTGATATACTTGAGAAGTTTATCTATGGTTTGGATAGCCTTGGGAGATTGCTGAAGAGTTTCTCTAGTCAGATAGGGTTGGAGAGAGGTAATTTCCCACATTCTAAGATGAAAGCTGTGACTACTGAGCAATTCTTGTCCTTGAGAGGTTGACTAGCAATATCTGAAAGTAAAAGATTGTCCTAAACTCCCACTAGATATTCTTGAACATCACAGTTGAGTGCATGATCCCTATGGAGATAAAATGGCTGTTACCAACAAGAATACAATTGAAGCCCATTTGAAAACAAAAGTGCCCCTCACTTTGGAATGTATTGCCAGGAGTGGGTACCTGATTGGGCAAACATTGGACAGTCATGGTGGAGCTGCATCATGGTTGGCAGTAGAATGAACCATGTTACTCTGGACTGTGCTAGCGGCTGGAGAATTCTCAGTGGTGGATGGACACTGAATGAAAGGCACCAGTGGGTGGGTCAGCTAGCTTACTGCATTTTACCCTCTCATTTTCTTTCAATGGCTGGCAGGCATTCTTTGACAGAGTCTGCTTCATGCATAGGGAGGGTGGAATATATACACCATCAAGTATCAGAGGGGAAACTAAGGGATTTTTTGCAACTAATGCTCTCAAAACTCATAGAGCTAGTGGAGAAAATGCTCAACTTTCAGAGTTCCCTCAGGGTGTGTACACATTAATTTGTCTGTTATCCAAAATGTGCATTTTAAAACCTTCAATTACTTCACGACTGGGATTATATATTTCAATGGGAATTAATTTGACCTCTGTAGAGTGGTTGGAAGCATTGGCAAGGATCTCATCCACACACACAAAGGTCTCATCGGGAGAGATGAACTCCCGGCCCAGAATGATAATACCCTGCCTGAAGTCTCTCACTCCCTACGCACAGCCAAACATCTTGTGGTTCTTTTCCTCCACTTTCTTATAGAAGATGGATGTGGTCTTTTCTTTTCTTTCTCGACAGAACATGAAAACTAAGACTTACACATGTAGTACAGCCAGCACGCCTCTGGCCCGTACACGACACTTTCCTGAGCAACACCAACAAGATTTCATTGAGTGGTTTCGAGAGGACGCTGGGGTGCAGCTGTTTTTTCCCTTCATGTTGGTCATCTTGCTGTACCTTGTGAGGAAAAGGTCCTCTTCCCCTTGGAACATCAGATTGCAAGGGCAGTCTGCATTCCTGATCTGGTGTTGCAGAAACTGGGTGATGTGAGTTGAAAGGTTGACTCTAACTTCAAGACAGCAGGAGAGTCTTTGATTTCAGAAGGCTTGGCTCATTCAAGTGATTTCCACACTGTTTGGCTGGGCTTTTTCCATGGAGGGGGGACATCGGTAGGCAGTGCTTGGTGAGACTAAATATTTGAGCTAACTTGGTCAACAGAAGCCAAATGAAACAGCCTTTGAGTCTGCTGCTTACAGAGAAGCAGCTAACTCACTGAAATACAGCCATGCTCTGGAAAGACTGGCTGGATTCCAGGAATGTAAGTGAGTTTCTCCATCAATTAAAGCCAGCTAATTTTGTGTGGTTGATAGAGGCCTCTAAGGTGTTTCCTGAGGTCTATGCATACTACCAGGGTGCAATGAGCCAGTTATTGGGTACAGATGGGAGCTTAGCTTCTACTTTTCCTTCTGCTGCACTCAACCTAGCCTAGGTCGAGGACAGTTTGCATGCCCCACCGAGACTCAAAGAATCTGTCTTTTGGCATCTACTGCATTACAGCACTTAGCAGGGGACTTCAATTCTACTCCTGGTGCAACTGTGCTAATCCCCTCTGCTATCATGACTCACTGGAACATAGAGGTTCCAGAAGGTCAAGACCACTTTTCCTTTACTCAGTATGCCTCAGGACTGCCTTTTGCATATGTCGAAAACAGGATGAAAAATTTCATACCATCAGACATTTTCCAAAGATATTCCAACCATTTCCTAAGCACTGGCTATTTATTTTATTGTGGTAACATTCAAGTTTTAGTCCCTTCCTATCCCCTCCCCTGGCAATATTAATTTGAAGTGACATATAGGATACCTAATGGTATTCAACATCAATTGAAGGTATGATCATATTTATTATCTGTCAAGTGATCTCTGATGTGTGCCAGATTGATTGTGCAAATATGCTTCATGAGGCAATTACTAGCACAAGCAATTTCTTGTATATTCCAACTCAAAGAAGAAATTTTTCATAGTAGCTCTGATGAGAACATGGTTGTAGATATTGCAATGCAAACTGAATGTACCAGTGTTGAAAGTGAAAATGAATTAGTAAGTGACCCTGGATGATGGAATGTGCTGCTGCTGAGAATACTGCACAGATGTGTATTTACGAGGACCTCAGAGAATCATATGAGCAGGTAGATTTTCTGTGCAAGATGTTAAATCTGGCAGCTCTTATTGCTGCACTGTCAGGCAAAACCTAGCCAAGCAACTGCATCTGGGTGCTATTTGAGTGTTGTGAGCAATATTACAGCTCTCTCCACCAAAGAACAAACACAATCACTGTGGAAATCAACTATGGATTCTGTAGCTGATGAATATGGAAATTTACAGCATTTTCGATCAGATGTATTATGAGATTGAGTTCATTCTGCATGGGGTATTACAGGGTTTGTCAATGTATTCAGTGGCATTTATACTAATGCTTCTACCAACATCCTCACCTTGCTGCAATCATGAGTACTGGTGGAGAAGGGTGGGAACTTGAATACCTCAAGTTTGTCAACCAAGAAAGATTCTGTGATACCTTGCAGGAATCCTGTTAGTAAGTTGGCTGTAAGCTCTGAGAGTGCTAAAACACTCTAACACCTAATACAAAAATGGAAATTCATAAAGGTTTGATGCTGCCATCTGACCCAGATACTCCTGTTTGGAATTACCAGAAGCACTGGCCTGGAATCACGATCTTTCTACCTGAAGATTGTGAAAAAACCTAAAGCCCCCTGTCCAGGTCGCAATCCTTCCCTCTGGGAACACAATTACTACCCTAATAACTACGAACCTTCTATGTGCCAAGATACCACACGGAATATTTTAGAGAGGTTCAATGTTCCAGTGTGGTTAGAGGAGAAGAAAGTGGATCAAGAGTGGATGGCAAGAGACGAAGAGGGTGTATTCAAATCTCCCTTATTGTGTGGAGAAATGCAGGAGCTCATTTGGATTTTATACTGCTCTTGCAGTACTTCTATTGTTTGGTTCTCCTGCAGAAGAGAGCTTTCGAACATGCTTTGGCAGGTACATTTGTCTTTATCACATTGTTTTATCTACTCAGTACTTCACTATACAGCATTTCAATGCATTCATGTTGGAAATTCAGCATCGCGATGTCAGTGACCCAAACATTATGTTCTTGGTCAAATATGCCTCTCCTGATGGCATAGTTCCTGAATGGCCCAAAGATCAAACAGCTTATCCCAAATGTCCTGGTCTCTTCATTAATTCTATCTCTCAATACTTTCACCAATCAGGTCCTGGGTTTATTGATAGTTAAAGACCTTGCATGATCACTTTATCAAGACACAGGCGGGTAGAGAGGAACTAAAGGAGCGGATTGGAGACATCACACATCATTTTTTTTTTTTTGCGAAATCTTGAAGATCATGCTGGACAGTATTCCTGTGGACTTGGACTGAACATCAGATAGCGCGATTATGGACACTTGGGAACATTATCAAGCTTTGGTCAAAAGAGGAGGTAATCATGACATTGCAATTTCAGTTTTCAACACTTACTATAAGTAATGCCGCACTAAACGTTGAGCTGAAGAAGAGAACAGCAAGGCATTGAGAAAGAAGGTGTCCAGATCCAAGTCAGTCAAGCCATAGTATATTGCCTTTGTTTACGTCATGATATCCTTAGGCTCTATTTGCACATGTTAGTTGTAGTATGTCTGAATTCTTTTGATCTGGATCTTTTTATTATTCTTGCTAATGTTCACGACTACACATATAGTTGTTTGTGTGTGTAGTTGTTTGTGTGTGGTCAAAATGTGTGATAAAGACATAGATACTGATCAGTAATGAGCTAAGGGTTTTTATACTCTACAGAATCTTGAGACAGCTAAAGAATTACAAAAGAAGACTAAACGAACTGTAAATAAGACTAAAAGCGAAAGGGAAATGAAGAAATAACCAAAAAAAAAGTGCTCCGAGTGTGTCGGGAGCATGGGAAAAGCATACCAGTATCAGAACAGACTTGGAATGGGCTTGGAATGGGCTCAGACCACAGGAAAATAGGTCGGACTGAGTCAGGACTTCAGGAGGGCCTGAAAGTGTCAATGGACGCTCTGTACCTCTTCAGGGAGTGGCAGAGCTCCACAGCGACTCTTTGGTTCTTTAATTTTCCATTATCACATATCACTGATTGAACATGATCACCACTCAAATGTCCCCCAGAACAGGATCATCTGCAAAGTGCAGAGGAATGACTAAGTGAGGTGGAACCCAGATAGGTGGTTCACCGAAAAGGGAGAAGAAGGGCACCAATAACAGGGAAAAAGCGACTGATAACAGAAAAAAGGTGTGTTGCAATATTTCTCATTGATGATGAGATTAACTCATCTTGCATTAGACCGTAGCCAAAGGATTTCATGCTGATGATGGCACAACATCCAAACCAACTGCTATAGATGAGAAGGCCTTACGCTTACAAGAAAAAGAACAAGCAGGCCAAGACACGTTAATCGGTGAAATAGAGTTACCGGATGTGGAAAACATTGATATGGTCTGGAAAGTGTCAAGGATCTAAAATATTTCACTGAGAAACAGTAGTGGAATTCCTTGGGAATAGAAGTTCTTTGCCCTTCTTTCAGAAGCATACCGCCCCTGATGCCTAAGTAGATACTTGAAGCAAGGAAGGAGTAGCATGGTTGGCTGATCTGAAGAGTTTCCGGGAGCCTTTGCAACCCCGATGACATCAACTGGTTGGGATTTACTGAATGCTTCAGCGAGCCATCGAGGATCAGCCAGTTCTTCTCATGGAATATTGGAAAAACTTTCCAGGTCATCAGTTTCATTGCTTGTCTCACATTCTCTATTTCCTGGTGCTTTTGGTAAGTTGTTTACTGTCTTCCTCAGCATTACTTTTTTTTCATTCCCATTGGTTCCGGAAGGAGATCAAAAATGGCAGGGAAAGAATGGAAACATACCCAATCTTCCCTTCCTTATTGTATGCCCAGTGAACCTACACAATCAATGGCAAAGGGAAATAGAGAGATTTCTTCAACATGGCACTTTCGATCTTTTGCCTTATTTTGGGTGTTTCAGCAAATAATCCTAGCTACAGATACTGTGGGTAACCATTTGATTCTCTGGACAGACTTAAAAGTGACCCTAATATCCTGATAGGCAATCCAGGATGATGCCTTAATGGTTTTCATAGATCTGCTTTGTAATATCAAGGACATTCCCAAGCCATCCTCAGGGTATATGTTCCAAAAAACTGTTTTTGGGCAGGAATTCCTCAGACTTATTGTAGATGAGGCTCATAAGGCTAGAAAGTTCAACAAGTACCACCAAGCTATACATGCACTAAGGAAAAAGTCCAATGTGATGGTTGCCATGACTGCCACCCCAGTCATGACCCAGCTTCAGGTTAACTTTGTTCTTTATCCAATACCTGTATACAGTCTAAATATTGTCGCAAGATCTCTGGATTCTGGGTAGTGTCCTGGGCATCAGAGATTTTTCAGACAAATACAATTTTGACAAGATGAATAGAGATATCAACTGTGCTCAAACCAAGGACTGTCGAGAGGAAAAGAAATCAAACATCTCTGGAACTCACCTTCGTACACTGCTGGAAGGTGAAGATGGGGGTTCTGAACACCAGAACTCGGAAGTACATTCTGTCATGCAAGAGGGGCTTCCTTGGCTCTGGAACATATTTCAGAAGCACATCATCAGATGTACCTTGGATTCTGTGCATTATAAACAAGACCAGATATTTGGTCTACCTCTGTACCATCAACATCTAATGCTTCTAGAACTCCATGATTAGGAAAAGGAGTATCTTTCCATCCAAACTAAGGAACTCATAAATACTGCTCCTATGGCAACAATGGC
The DNA here is from genome assembly GCA_038091395.1 of Leccinum rimulosum. Taxonomy (NCBI): domain Eukaryota; kingdom Fungi; phylum Basidiomycota; class Agaricomycetes; order Boletales; family Boletaceae; genus Leccinum; species Leccinum rimulosum. The sequence goes on from JBBPOJ010000917.1 coordinate 15,237, forward strand.
TGGCACTTCCAAGGTGTGTATTTGAAAAATGGTCTATTGTACTAGGGTTTACTCTTTTCTTCTCTCTGTAAGAACTTTTATCTGGATTTTCATTGCAGTTTACTCCATCCAATGATGATTCCATGCAGTGAGGATGAGACATGGGTTGCTCCACAATCTCTAGAACAATTGAAAAATAAAAAACTGTCTGCAAAGCTGGATGTCCTAGCTGAAATAGTTGCCTATCATCTTAAGAAATATGGTGCCTCACCACTAGAGGTCTTGGATGATGGAATTACAGTCTCACTGACTGATTCCAGTTCTACCTCCACTCATCCTTCTACTAGCCCAGAGGCAGACCACATCATCATCTTTTCTGCCTTTCCAAGTTGTAAATATGCTATCTTTGATGTGAGTTCTAATTTCTTCTAAGCTTCTCCTCATCGTGTATGTAAATTCTATGAATAGGTCTTAAGGCTACATGATGGTATAAATGCACTAGAACTCAATGGAAAGACCACTCCATTCAAAAGGAAAATGGTTCTGAAAGAGTTCTGGGGTTCTACTAGACATCTAGGTTCACGGGTACTGGTCCTTTCTTTGGTTGGTCTATTTGGCTTGAATCTGGCTTGTGCTAACATCATGATCATTGTTGTGAGTCCAATTGGTAGGACTTGATAAATTACAACATTCATCGAAAATGACAGGATACCCTAATCATACTCCAAAAAGGACGATGCTGACATTCCCACCGGAAACACTAGTTCGAAGACGGACATGGTAGACAAGTACATCAATCAATATTACGATCATCAAGAAAAGGCTGGCAGTGTTCCTCAGAGGATAGACATAATCAAACAAAACCTGGAGTTCAGAAGGTACAACCTACAAGAATTGAACATCAAAGAAAAGGCCTCGTTGGTGGATTCCTTCTTGAGCAATGGCCTGGATCTATACGGTCAAGCAAACCACTTCAGTACCTACTTTTTGGGACCTCTTAGGCCCTTCATATTTGGTGGGAGCATTGGCCTACCGGGTAGTTAATGGTTGGTCTCCCAAGCCCCTCTGGCCTATATTTGGGTTAATCCAATGGAATGTGTGGGAGAGGCCAAGCTGCCCTGTAGATTTCTGGTTGGGCTTACCCGCCATGGACCCCTGACACCCAATGGATGGGCCAGCCCAATAGGTTCTGGGGCTACTAGCCCATGACTTGGTGCTAAAGTGGTCATTTTAAATTTATGGGCTAGCCCAACAAAAAAAAAAAGACCCCAGACATGTCCAGAGCAGTGGGTTAGCCCATAACACCCTTGGGATAATCCCAAATGACATCTAGGCTAGCCCATAAATTGTTGAAACATGCATATTTGTGGGCTAGCCCAAGAGAAATGGTGGGTAAACCCAACCAGAAATCTACAGTGGAGCTAGACGAAGAGAAGTGGCTTGAGCACAGCCAAACGCGAGCTGAAGGACCTAGGCAAAGTCCCAGGAGGATGCCGAGTTGGTGGCCAAAGAAAACACCTGCACTGCCGAACGATTGGTAGACCAGTTGAACAGCTTGGTGAATGCAGGTGGATCTTGGATCGTGGCTGTATACGACCAGGGTGAGTGGTCAATCATAATGACTGGATCAAAATTGACGGGATCGCAGTGAAGGTCGATGAATCCACTGGCATCTACCTGTCTATGAATCAGCGGAACTACAACTATGGCGAGATAACAGAGGAAGGTGTAGTTCAATCTTACCGGATGATGAGAGATAAAGCATATCCTGATTTTAATTACAGATCAGGATTCAGAGGGGCAGAAATGGTCCGATCACGAGAGCAATTGTGAATGGTGTTCGTCATTGAGAGGCTACACGATCAGTTTGCTACTGGTGCAAGATTACATCTGGCGCTTACTGCATACAATTGTCAACATTCTTTCCACTCACTATGTCTACTCCAACATCTTCAAGATTATGAAGTTCAGCTCAGAGTTGATGTCTGATTATGGAGGAGTGAGTCTCTCTCCTCCTCGATGATCTTGTGCACTCATTCACCTCTTAAAGCTCCTGTCTATACATATAATGAATGGACTGACACCATTTACCACCCTATATCTTAGTTTTATGTTTTAGTTTTTAATTCCCATTGAGATATATAGACTCCAATGCACCAAAGTTATATAGATCCAGTGTATATTGTTGTATGTTTTATACCAAAACTGATGATTCATATTTGCAAAATAGTCCACTGGCTGAGCATTCCCTCAGTGGCTATATTCTATTTTGCCAACCATTATCTCATTGAAGCTTTGTCCACCAAAGATGTCACTCACTTCACTTGCTCTGCCTTTTGCTTCTTGTCTCTGATTGACAGATTACTCCAGCAATCTGTAGGAGATCTGAAATAGATATCAACTTTGCATACTTTCCTTATGGAATTCAACCAAAATCTGACAATATTTTCTCTGATGCTCTGGATGGCTTCCCAACCAAGGAGCATAAAGATAGGCCCACAGACTTCTCTTCTGTCAGGGTTAGTTTCAGGCACTTAAGTGAGCAGGCCACCTTTTAAAAAACATCTGCTAAATGCTGCTTTTGCAAAGATCTATATACAGTTCAGCTGAGCTTGGTTCACCACAAGTCCCTTCCTGGCAGTGCCTGCCCCTTCAATATTGCTATCCTTATATATAACTGTTGTATTTTAAGAGGGGGGATGGGTCAAAGTCAATCACACTACACACCAGGGCTGCCTATGCACTCCCAAACTTCAGGGATGTGATTTCTTCTGTCTTGCAGCTGAAGGAACCCCTTTGTGGTGACATGAGTTTTTTTTTGTTTATACTCTGAACCAGAGGAATGCCATTGCTCAAGGAAGGCTTTACAGTGCCCTCTTCAAAATATATTGTGGCTCTGGGAGAGCTACCGACTTGCATATGTCATGGAATTCAGACAGTGAGACTGTAGGGGCAGCTGTGGAGGGAGGAGCCTGACAGGGAGTGGCAGGGGCTGGAGTGGGTTTAGAGTGGGCAAGCTGGGGCCAAAAATGGACCAGGATATTTTTCTGGTAGAGGTGAATAATTGCTGAATGGACTTTGCCGGTGTCAGGGTCCAGGGCAGTGGGGGAGGTGGGCCTTGAAGAAGTGAAAGAGAGAGACCACCCATCAGACGGCCTTTGAAGCATCCTTGGCACAGACCAGAGGGACAGTGGGGACAGTGTAAGTCTGTCCTTGATTGGGACCACCTCACACAGTCCACTGCCAGGTAATGAGGTGGGCATGTAGATAACGGGCGACAAAAATGGGAACCAATGGGGGAGAGTAACACAAGCAAAAGGTGCCCTTGGGGAAGGTGTGAAACCTCCGTCCCACCTCAGAGAGGGAGACCACACGTGGCAGGTCCACAGGACATTGATATGGTGGGGAGGAGGTAGTTGCAGGAGGATTCCCATGGGGGGG
>JBBPOJ010000918.1:0-18638 GCA_038091395.1 Leccinum rimulosum
GGCATAAACAACTGATGAAACCGCTGGATCGTATAAGACAAAAACGAATCTTGGTCTACGAGCGCGTGAGCCAAGGCAAAGGACCATCAACAACGACAACACGCACCTATGAACGACTGATCCTCTTCCAGCCTCGCATCCAAAAACTCGCACTGCGACAAGATCGGGAGGATCTGTGCCTCCAACAACCACTCCGCACCCGATCGCGTCTGCATCATATGCGTGAACAAGGACATCTTGGCTTCGTACACATACAACGGGTTCAAATCGTCTGCGCAATCTGCCAGTCTACACACACGAAGAGACTCGAAACGGCTCGACGCACCCGGATCAGGCTGCAAGTGCCACATCTCCACCTCCTTCAACTCCCTCACGAAATTTTCCAGGACGCCATACCGCATCAAGGACACCAATAACACCCGCGACACAAATGCGCCAGCGAATCGAGCAGCATGAATGGCACCGTCGTCCACACCTCTGTCCCGTCGATCGCGTTCATGCCCGCTTCCAACGCAGACGACGTGTGCACGCGTGTGGCATCGGCGATGACCGCGTAGACCCACACCCACCGCGGCTCTCCGCGAGCGACAACGATAGCTCATCCCTCGTCGACCCTCGACCCTCGAACCGAGCGGCGAGCGCAGACACCGACAACGCCATCGACCGCTTCCAGAACGTATCGACCAGAGAGGAAGAGGTTTCCACGTCCACGTGCCCGTCGTCCGCAGAAACGAGATGCAGATAGGCAGTCTGTGGAAGCATTTCGTGAGCGTCATGTCCAGCAGTCGACGCCCCACGCCTCGTAGCCGGTCGCGATCGCATGCGCCACTTGCCGTCTGTGATTATCGATCGCACAACTCTGCAGAATTCTGGGCAGGCGGACTACGTAGGGTGGGCGAGGGAGAGGGAGAGAGGCGGACGCGCACCGTGACGCACGTTGTTGTCGCGTTTGTCGCGTTTGTCGTTGCGCCGTCGCATCGTCGCGTTTTCATCGTCGTTGGCGGGCGTCGGGTGGGAAAGGGAGAGAAGGAGAGGCGGGCTGGCCGTCTTCGTGTCACGGTCCGTTGTCGACGGTTGTCGCATCGTCGCGTGTGGCACAAGGTGCCACGCCACCGTCGTGACTCATGGCATCGCCGTCGTCGCCGGTTGCAGAAGAGCGTGGTTGGGCAATGGCAATCGTGTCCGGGGCGCATTGTCAGAGGTCGAGCAGGCAAAATCGGTACTAAACATGATGATGTGGCGAGACAATCACCTGGACATTTTCGTCAATTTGCGGGCGATGCTATTTCATCCTTGCACTGGCACGTACGTACATGATCACCGAGTGAAGCACATGGTAAGCTCTGCATCATTAATGATTGACGCAGTTATTATGACAGGAATAAGTTTGGGACCACGCGAAACGGATGCATTGAGACCCCTCCGCCCTCCTGTGCGTATGACGACGACGACGGGTAGGGTGGTGGCAGGTCGTGACTCTGCAATCAGACTTCTTGTGCAAAAAACACTAATGTGTAGCATGTGTCTATTATATTAGCGTAAGATGTGCGAATCCGACTCGTGGTGACTCGCTGTTGAAATCAAACACGGTATAGATCTGTTGGAGGAAGATGGTCCCTAGCGACCAGAATCCTAGTCGGGTTCACCGGTCATCATGGAAAGAGGAAATTCTGAACAGAAGAATCTCACCAGGATGCTTTTCTACAGCCATAATTCCGCTAAAGCAATTGGGCGAGCCACGTATAACCCGGCCCGTGTTGAGGACATCGGCAGGCATTACAAACGACCTTCCACCAATGGTGAAAGTCATGGAGGGAAAAGACCTGCATGGGACTACAGGGAGTCAATCAAAAGTACCAAAATCGATCGAAACTTACAGGTGTAATAACTATTGTCATACCATGACCCACCGCCGGCCTGGCATAGGGCTGAAACTCGGAGCGGATCACCAAAAATGAAGTTGGAACCAGTGTCGATGATGATGGGTACATCTGTCAGAACTGTTGCGTGGTTGACTTCAATGTAATCTATCCTCATCGCCCAGAGAGCCTAAAAGGGCAATGTAAGTATACATCAATACCCCCTGGCGTGGGTGCTCACCGCCGAATGTGTTACAGGGGTAAAGACGAGGGTGTTGTGAATATAAAGCGCCTGGGTCGTTCCACCGACGTACAGCTCGCCTCCGGAAGAGGTGAGCTTCAGTGAAAACACTGGTTGAGACAGTTTTCCTTCATTGTAGAGCGTCTGAAATAGAGGGCTCTTGCCGCGAAGATATGAGAAAGACGGGAAAGCCAATCCCAATACACCATCTGCAGCAAACTTGGATGCTGCCATAGTTGAAGAATATGTTGTTGCGGCACCGATGGTCTGAATGTCCGCCTATTCATCGGTCAGAAGTGATGATGTTCGCAAATAGTAAAAACATACGGTAAAACCAGCAATGGTTACATTGTCCGTGTATTGTTTACCACTGGCACTCCTGCCATCTGTAAATTCTATCGCAAAATCTGTATTGAGGTCCACGTTCGATGCGGGATGTGTATTGAGGTCCAAGTTGGTGACCTGGGACGATGCTGGATCCCAGAGGTTACGGTGGCTTCTGCAGTTCTTATCACCGGTTGAGGCTGGAACAAAGAGATCGCTGGGTCGAATGAGAAGAAAAGAGAGCGGATGGTACCGACGGAAATCACTTACCTGGAGCCGGTGTTGAACTGGACTGAGGTGGCGACTAGTGTGAGTGTGTGTACGAATGCACGAAAAAAAAAACTCACCAGTGAAGGACTTGGGAGGAGTGCCGATCGAAATGGTTCCATACCATATTTCAGAGTCTTTTGTCAAGTCAACGCCGGCTCCGGACTCGGCCCGTTGCACAGCAGAAGGATGGGGCGTTCTTGTGTTCCTTTCGGAGCCATCCATGCCACTTGGCCCACGGATGATCTTGCTAAAAACGTGTGAGCAAAAACGATGCCCGAGGACATCACAGGTTGATTTACGTGTTATGTGATATAGCATGGAATTCGCGCGCGTGCGGAGCGGGCGATGGTAGAAGGGCGGTGAGTTGGTGGTGCCATCTATACCTTGCTTTCGATCTGTGCAAATTTTCGGCCATGTTAGCATTTCGTTGGGGAAGCAAGTTAGTTATCACATTTCCACCTCAGGGAGAACAGGTGGGTGTAGAACTCGACCGTACTCACGACCACCGTTGTGCCTCACTACTACCCTCCAAGGCTCTTTTCCAACTCAGCCAGAGATTGTTTTCTTGGGACACAGTGACAGAAAACAAGTCTCGGGTGTGCTTTGTGGGTCAATGGGAGAGATACAAAAACCTGTTGATGTCTATGATCATGTTAAAGTTGGGGCAGGACATAGACTGAAGGTGTGTCCAGCGCCGAATGTTCCGAATTATAATGTTGCTAAAACTTGAGGTGGTTGAATACCGCCCTTGAGAAAAGTGTACATCTATGCCCTGTATTCCAGGACAACTTGTTGACGAAATCGTCCGTGCCTCCCTCCAAGAGAGCACGCAGCCTAGCCGTTCGTGTGTTATTTCAATATTCGAATGCAGTCTGTGACTGATGCTCACCCGCAGATGGGACATCAATGATCATGCACATGTTAGGTTCTTGGATCTGCGACGACTGCAAGGGGAAGGGGCGCATGTGTAAAAAAGAAAAAGAAAAAAGCTATCTCTCTATTCCTTGACCGTCAGGGTACAGGTATTTTGAAAGCATCAATTCGTGGGAATGAGGAGGTCTATACGGCAGCGCTTCCGGTGTTCGGATCGAGGTTGTGTTGAGTGATCTTCTAAACATCATGATGGTCTGTTCCAGGTTTTGCTTGCGATTGCGGTCTTGTTTTCGTCTTCGACCAGAGTCTCTTCACCTCGAGGACTCAGTACTCATCGATCATCTGTGAAATGGATAAGTGACTGAGGTGCATTGAGGCACAAGTGAAGCCACAGTGCAAGGTCTTCGGACAAGCGTCGCAAGCGAGAGGCACCGCTTCGGCGCTTCCTCTCTCGCCTCCACCACGTCACTCATCCGCCTTGCAGCGCTCGTCCGAGCCCGTTTCAGCGCACCTACCCACCACGCCCTCCCGCCATTCCCCTTTCTGGCTCCTCGCAGCTTACCCCCCTGGGGTCCGGAGCGCGCGATCCCGACTTTCGGGTACACGCACCTGCGAGGTGTTCCCACCCACCCTCGCAGCTCGCCATACCCGCCAACTCAGGCTCCCGTCCCAGGCCGGAGAGCGCTTTGCGCTTCGCCCGCCCACTCTCAGTTCACGCCCACTCTCAACTCACTACCATCCTCTCCTCGTAGCACACGGAGCGACGTCCAAAGAGTCTCCAACACGCACATTTAAGTAAGCGGAGATTGAACCTCATTCAACCAAGTACGTCAGCCTCCCGCCTTGCCCGGCCATCCCGACGCTTCACTAATCAGCGATTCTTTTCTGCCGTCTTGGTATTCGGGCTGAATTTGGTTGCCTACTCGCAGTGGGCAACACGACAGCAATGACGCGACGACGCAACGAAGGCGATGCAACGAAGGCGACGAGTCGCCGACGACCGCGACGGTGCGACCACAAAATGCAGTGCACGCACTCGCCGACTCCGACGCGACGTGACCACGACCGACGGCGCAACGCCAACTGACGACTCGACGACGTCCTCGTCATTCCTTCAAAGTCACTCGGGGCCATCCCTCCCTGTAGCTGTCTGCTCGACGACGACAACGACAACGACGACAGCGACAACGACTCACAGCACGACATCGCAGCGTGCTGGTGCCACCACGACACGATGTCTCTCCCTCTCCCTTGCCCACACGGAACCGACCACGGCGCGACGGCGCGCCACCACGACGACCGACGGCGATGTAGCACCACAACGCGTCACAGCGACAACGACTGGTCACCTCGTTGCGACACCTGCAACGCGACTCGCCGACTCACAACACAATGACGACTGGGATGCAAACAATGCCGACAACGTCACGACGCGACGACGACACAGTGGCGTACTGCGTGCGTGCGTCCCTCTCTATCTCTGTCCCTCACCCTCCACCAGACCTCGTCACCGAACTGCGTCGACACGACGCGACGACGGCGAGGAGGAGGAGGGGACCTGGATGACATGTGTTGACTCAGACGACGGCGACCCGGGGAAGCGATGACAGAGAGACGAGGACGGGGACAATGCTGCAACGTCGACAACGACACAACGACGCGGCGTGACGATAACGATGCATAATTAAGACAAGTCTTGGGTGTGCTCTTTGGGTCAATGGGAGAGATACAAAAAAATGTTGATGTCTATAATCATGTTGGGGCAGGACATAGATTGAAGGTGTGTCCAGTGGAGAATGTCCCGAATTATAATGTGTTTCAATACCGCCTTTGAGAAAAGTGTACACATATGTCCTGTATGCCGGGACAAGTCGACGAAAGTGTCCGTACTCCCTCCAAGAGAGCATGCAGCCCAGCCATTCGTTTGTTGTTTCAATAATATTCGATGGAGTCTTTGAATCATACTCACCCGCAGATGGGACATCATGCATATGTGAGGGATTTTGGATCTACGACGACTGCAAGGGGATGGGTTGAAATAGCAGTTGTCTGGTTACTCAGTCAAGGAGTGGCGGCCCCAGGCCACGATGCGAGGGGTTATTTTTCAGCGAGTCAGCGACGATACATCAAATGGTGTAATCCGTGCAGTGAGCTAACAGTGTGCGACGACTGCGTTGAAGATTGGAGATCGTTCGCGCTGGGATCGCCAGTGCCGGATGCAACGTCCGAATCAGTCGATGGAGAAATATTGGGAGTTCGTATGTGGTACCGATGATTGTCTAGCCAAGATTGAGAGGGAATACGAGGCATTGTAGGGACTAGCTGACTATTCGTATTTGTGCGACCCCTCTTCAGAAGAGCTCAAGGATGTCGAGAATGATGATACAAAATGGGAGGGTGGTGGCAGGTCATGACTCTACAATCGGACCTCTTGTGCAAAAAACACTAGTGTGTAGTATGTGTCTATTATATCGGCCTAAGGTCTGCGAATCCAATTCGTGGTGACTCGCTGTTGAAATCAAACACGGTATAGAACTGCTGGAGGAAGATGGTCCCGATTGACCAAAATCCTAGTCGGTATCACCGGTCAGCGTGGGAAGAAATACTGATCAGAAGAATCTCACTAAGCTCTTCCACAGACGCAATTCCGCTAAAGCAATTGCGCGAGCCTTTCATAACCCGTTCCTTGTTGAGGACCTTCGCAGGCATTGAAAACGGCCTTCCACCAATGATGAAAGATACGGAGGGAAAAGTCTGGCATGGGACTACAGGGAGTGAATCAAAAGTACCACAATCGATCGAAACTCACAGGTGTAATAATGATCGTCATGGACTGCCCCACCACCATCCAGGTGCAGGGCTAAAACTCGCACCGAATCACCAAAAATGAGGTTGGAACCAGTGTCGATGATGGCGGGTACATCTGTCAGAACTGTTTTTCCGTTGACTCGAATGTTATCTATCCTCATCGTCCAGAGAATCTGAAAGGGAAATTTAAGTATCCATCCATACCGCCTGGCGTTTGCTCTCACAGCTGAATTTGTTACAGGGGTAAAGACGAGGGTGTTACGAAAATAAAGCGCCTCGTTCGTTCCACCGACGTACAGCTCGCCTCCAGAAGAGGTAAGCTTCAGTGAAAACACTGGTTGAGACAGTTTTCCTTCATTGTAGAGCGTGTGGAACAGGGGGCTCTTTCCGTGAAAATATGAGTAAGACGGGAAACCCAAGCCCAATATACCATCTGGAGCAAACTTGGATGCTTCCATACTTGAAGAGTATGTTGTTGCGGCACCGATGGTCTGAATGTCCGCCTATTCATTGGTCAGAAGTGATGATGTTCGCAAACGGTAAAAACATACGGTAAAACCAACAATGGTTACATTGTCCATGTATTGTTTACCACTGACAATCCTGCCATCTGTAAATTCTATGTCAAAATTTGTTCTCAGGTCCGAGTTGGTGTGGGACGATGCAAGATCCCAGAGGTTACGGTGGCTTCTGCAGTTCTCATCACCGGTTAAGACTGGAACAATGAGATCACTGGGTCGAATAAGACAAGAGAGTGGATGGTATTGACAGAAATCACTTACCTGGAACCGGTGTTGAACTGGACTGAGGTGGCGACTAGAGTGAGTGTGTGTACGAATGCACGGAAAAAACTTACCAGTGAAGGACTTGGGAGGAGTGCCGATCGAAATGGTCCCATACCATATTGCATCTCGTGACAAATAAACGCCGGCTCCGGACCCGGCCCATTGCACAGCAGAAGGATAGAGCGTTCCCGTGTTCGTTTCGGAGCCATCCATGCCACTTGACCCACGGATGATCTTGCTAAAAACGTGTAAACAAAAACGATGCCTGAGGATATCACAGGTCGATTTACGCGTTTTGTGATGCAGCATGAAATTCGCGCGCGTTGGTATCAGAGCGTTTCGTGAGTGGTATGGCTATACCACCACTTCTTCCCCTAGGATCAGGTGTTTTGGCGGCCAGAACGAATACAGGCACTGTGACGGCAATGGCTGTGATCAACTTGAAGAGCATTGGGTAGGAAATGTGGAGGAGCATAAATACCATCAAGTATGTGCGCCTGACTCAAATAAATGTCCATGTGGCATCACGTCTAGTAGGAACTACCCGGATAACAATCCAACTGATGAAGTAGTACATCCGGATCATTGAAACAGGTATGGGTCAAGAATTTCGCGAAATTTGTCAGGACGCCATACCACATCAACGACACCAATAGCATCCGCGACGCATCCCCGCGACACAAATGAGCCAGCGAATCGAGCAGGATGAACGACACGGCCCCGTCTTCCACACCTCTGTCCCATCGACCGCGTCCCGCGATATCGTGCCCGCTTCCAACGCAGGCAACCTGTGCACGCGTGTAGGCATCGGCGACGACCGCGTAGACCCAGACCCATCGCGGCTCTCCGCGAACGACAACGATAGCTCATCCCTCGAACCGAGCGCAGACGCCGACAATTCCATCGACTCCTTCCCAAACGTACCGACCAGAGAGGAAGAGGTTTCAACTTTCCACGTCCACGTTCCCGTCGTCCGCGGAAACGAGATGCAGATAGTTGATCAGGCAAGCATATTGCCGCGTATCAGCTCGGAAAGGTTATTTGAGCATACTCCGAAGAAGTCCAATCAGGCACTGCTGGGTAGGAAATGAACCCGCGTCGAGGTCGCCCCCGGCAGATTGAAGCATGACTTGAAGCCGTCGGTCCTCGCGCAGTTTCGTGATCTGGCCTCGGAAAGCGAGACGGCCGTCCCTTGTTGAACGTTTGAGCTCACCATCCCAGGTAACACGTGCAGCAGGTCGAACAGCAAGTTTTCCCATCGGCCGTGTGGCAGTCGGTGGATGCATTTCATGAGCGCCATGTCCAGCAGTCGATGCCACGCCTTGTAGCCGGTCGCGATCGCATGCGCCAATTTTCCCTCTGTGATTATCGATCGCGCAACTCTGCAGAATTCTGGGCGGGCGTAGTTGGGGCGTAGGGTGGGCGAGGCAGAGGGAGAGAGGCGGACACGCACCGTGACGCACGTTGTTGTCGCGTTTGTCGCGTTTGTCGTCGTCGAGTTTGTCGCGTTTTCATCGTCGTTGGCGGGCGTAGGGTGGGAAAGGGAGAGCGGGCACGCTGGCCGTCTTCGTGTCACGGTCCGTTGTCGACGGTTGTCGCATCGTCGCGTGTGGCAAAAGATGCCACGCCACCGTCGTGACTAGTTGACTCGTGGCGTCGCCGTCGTCGCCGGTTGCCATGGAAGAGCGTGGTTGGGCAATGGCAATGGTGTGCGGGGCACATTGTCAGAGGTCGAGCAGGCAAAATGGGCTGAAAAACGGTCCTAAATATGATGATGTGGCGAGACTATGGCCTCGACATTTTCCTTAATTTGGGGGCGGTGCCATTTCACCCTTGCACCTACGTACATGATCACCAAGTGAAGCACATGGTGAGCCCTGCATCATTGAATTAAACTGATTGACGCAATTATTGTGACAGGAATAAGTTTCGGACCACGCGAAACGCATGCATTGAGATCGCCTTCATGTGCGCGTACGACGACTCGGACGACGACGATGGGTAGGGTCGTGACAGGTCGTGACTCTACAATCAGACCTCTTGTGCAAAAAACACTAATGTGTAGTATGTGTCTATTATATCGGCGTAAGGTCTGCGAATCCAACTCGTGGTGACTCGCTGTTGAAATCAAACACGGTATAGATCTGTTGGAGGAAGATGGTCCCGATTGACCAGAAGCCTAGTCGGGCTCACCGGTCAGCATGGGAAGAGGAGATGCTAGAAGAATCTCACCAGTATGCTTTTCTACAGACGCAATTCCGCTAAAGCAATTGGCCGAGCGAGGCACAACCCGGCCCGTGTTGAGGACATCGGCAGGCATTGAAAACGACCTTCCACCAATGGTGAAAGCCACGGAGGGAAAAGACCTGCATGGGACTACAAGGAGTCAATCAAAAGTACCAAAATCGATCGAAACTCACAGGTGTAATAACCATTGTCATGAGGTGACCCGCCGCCAGCCCTGTGCAGGGCTAAAACTCGGAGCGGATCACCAAAAACGAGGTTGGAACCAGTGTCGATGATGGCGGGTACATTTGTCAGAGGTGTTGCGTGGTTGACATTAATGAAATCTATCCTTATCGCCCAGAGAGCCTGAAAGGGCAATCTAAGTATGCATCCATACCCCCTGGCGTGGGTGCTCACCGCCGAATGTGTTACAGGGGTAAAGACGAGGGTGTTGTGAATATAAAGCGCCTGGTTCGTTCCACCGACGCACAGCTCGCCTCCAGAAGAGGTAAGCTTCAGTGAAAACACTGGTTGAGACAGCTTTCCTTCATTGTAGAGCGTGTGAAACAGAGGGCTCTTGCCGCGAAAATATGAGTAAGACGGGAAAGCCAATCCCAATACACCATCTGCAGCAAACTTGGATGCTCCCATACTGGAAGAGTATGTTGTTGCGGAACCGATGGCCTGAATGTCCGCCTATTCATTGGTCAGAAGTGATGATGTTCGCAAATAGTAAAAACATACGGTAAAACCAGCAATGGTTACATTGTCCGTGTATTGTTTACCACTGGCACTCCTGCCATCTGTAAATTCTATCGCAAAATCTGTATTGAGGTCCACGTTCGATGCGGGATGTGTATTGAGGTCCAAGTTGGTGACCTGGGACGATGCAAGATCCCAGAGGTTACGGTGGCTTCTGCAGTTCTCATCGCCGGTTGAGGCTGGAACAAAGAGATCGCTGGGTCGAATAAGACAAGAGAGCGGATGCTGTTGACGGAAAACACTCACCTAAAACCGGTGTTGAAGAGGACTGAGGTGGCGACTAGAGTGAGTGTGTGTACGAATGCACGGAAAAAAACTTACCAGTGAAGGACTTGGGAGGAGTGCCGATCGAAATGGTTCCATACCATATTGCATCTCGTGACAAATAAACGCCGGCTCCGGACCCGGCCCATTGCACAGCAGAAGGATGGGGCGTTCCCATGTTCGTTTCGGAGCCATCCATGCCACTTGGCCCACGGATGATCTTGCTAAAAATGTGTGAGCAAAAACGATGCCTGAGGACATCACAGGTCGATTTACGCGTTATGTGATGTAGCATGAGATTCGCGCGCGTTGGTATCAGAGCGCCTCGTGAGTGGTATGGGTATACCATCACTTCCTCCCCTAGGATCAAGTATTTTGGCGGCCAGAACGAAAACAGGTACTGTGACGGCAATGGCTGTGATCACCTTGAAGAACATTGGGCAGTAAATGTGGAGGAGCACAGATACCATCAATTACGTGCGCCTGACTTATATAAATGTCGGGATGGCATCACATCTAGGAACTAACCGGGTAACAATTGAACTCGTGAAGTACATTCGGATCACACGTATGGGTGAAGAGTTTCGCGAAAGAGTCTAGATTCACAAATTGAAGTGATCTTCAACCGAGAGAACCCTTGATGGTCCATGATGTCACCATGTTGCCTCCAGTGCAAGGCGGAGCGGGCGATGGCAGAAGGGCGGTGAGTTGGTGGTGCCATCTACACCTTGCTTTCGAGCATCGATATGGTCGGTTTACCTGCGGGTGTGGCACCGACAACCACCTACTCTTGAAACCCCGACTCCGCAATGAACGACGCGCCAACTGACGCAACGGCGTTCCTCGACACGACGACAACGACGACCATGAACGACCCGACGCAATGTGCTTGCGGCACCAGGACGACCACCACAACAGTGACGAACGACGCCATGCCAGTTGCGGCGTGGCACGGCGCGACGACGACGCGCGCTGACAAACGACACAGGCACGACCTCGACCTTCTCTCCTTCTCCCTCTCCCTCTCCCATCCTACACCCGACGACAACCGCCTCGCTCTCTCCCTCTCCCTTGCCCACATTGAACCGACCACGACGCAAGGGCGTGCCACCAGCCACCACTGCAAACGACGATCACATCGCGGCGTGCTGGTGCCACCACGACTCGCCGACCCGTCGCAACACGGCGACGCCAACTCACAACACAACGACGACGCGTACGACTAGGATGCAAACAACGCCGACAACGAGTCATCGCACGACATGATGCGACGATGACATGCCATCTCGGCATACAGCGACGACACGACAAGTGTCCTTTCCCTCTCCTGTGCACGCGCCGAACGCGCCATCTCGGCGTCCAACGATGACGACGCGATGACGACGACCCGGCCGTGTCCCCTCCTACCACCCTCTCGTGCGAGCTCACTTTTGCTATTCATGTTTGTGCGACCCCTCTTCGGAAGAGCTCAAGGATGTCGAGTATGATGATACAGAATGGTAGGGTGGCAGGTCATGACTGCACAATCAGACCTTTTGTGCAAAAAAGTGTAGTACTATGTGTTTATTATATCGACGTAAGCTCCGCGAATCCAATTCGTGGTGACTTGTTGTTGAAATCAAACACGGTGTAGAACTGCTGGAGGAAGATGGTCCCAATGGACCAGAATCCTATTGGGTTCACCGGTCAGCATGAGCATGGGAAGAGAAAAAGCTGATCAGTAGAATCTCACTAGTCTTTTCCAGGGCCAGAATTCCGCTAAAGCAATTGGACGAGCGACGCGAAACTCGTCCCATGTCCAGGACATCGGCAGGCATTGAAAACGACCTTCCACCAATGGTGAAAGTTATGGAGGGAAAAGACCCGCATGGGACTACAGGGAGTCAATCAAAGTACCTTGAAAATCGATCGAAACTAACAGGTGTAATAATTATGCTTATACATTGACCCATCGCCAGCCTTGTGCAGGGCTAAAACTCGCACCGAATCACCAAAAATGAGGTTGGAACCAGTGTCGATGATGGCGGGTACATCTGTCAGAACTATTGCGTTGTTGACTTTAATGTTATCTATCTTGATGTCCCAGAGAGGGTAAATCTTGGGCAATCTAAGTGTGCATCCATAGTACCCCCTGGCGTTTGCACTCACCACCGAATTAGTTACAGGGGTAAAGACGAGGGTGTTGTGAATATAAAGCGCTTCGTTCCTTCCACCGACGTACAACTCGCCTCCATAAGAGGCAAGCTTCAGTGAAAACACTGGTTGAGACAGTTTTCCTTCATTGTAGAGCGTGTGAAACAGAGGGCTCTGGCCGCGAAAATATGTGTAAGACGGGAAACCCAAGCCCAATATACCGTCTGGAGCAAACTTGGATGCTCCCATACTTGAAGAGTACGTTGTTGCGGCACCGATGGTCTGAATGTCCGCCTATTCATTGGTCAGAAGTAATGATGTTCGCAAACAGTGAAAACATACGGTAAAACCAGCAATGGTTACATTGTCCGTGTATTGTTTACCACTGGCAATCCTGCCATCTGTAAATTCTATCGCAAAATTTGTATTGAGGTCCACGTTGGTGATGTGGGGCGATGCGAGATCTTTATTGAAGTTCGAGTTTGTGTTGTGGAACGATGCGGGATCCCAGAGGTTACGGTGGCTTCTGCAGTTCTCATCACCGGTTGAGGCTGGAACAAAGAGATCGCTGGTCGAATGAGACAAGAGATTGGATGGTATTGACAGAAATCACTTACCTAGAACCGGTATTGAACAGGACTGAGGTGGCGACTAGAGTAAGTGGGTATCACGAATGCACGGAAAAACTTACCAGTGAAGGACTGGGGAGGAGTGCCGATGGAAATGGTCCCATACCACATGTAACCCCGGTAGTTTGTCAAATCAACGCCAGCTCCGAACCTGTCCCGTTGCACAGGAGAAGGATGCGTCGTTCCCGTGTTCGTTTCGGAGCCATCCATGCCACTTGGCCCACGGATGATCTTGCTAAAAACGTTGTGAGCAAAAACGATGCCTGAGGACATCACAGGTCGATTTACGCGTTATGTGATGTAGCATGAAATTCCCGCGCGTCGGTATCAAAGCGTCTCGTGAGTGGTATCGCTACTATACCATCACTTTCCCCCCTAGGATCTGGTATTTTGGCGCCCAGAACAAAAACAGGCACTGTGACGGCAATGATGATTGTGATCACCTTGAAGAACATTGGGTAGTAAATGTGGAGGAGCACAAATACCATCAAGTACGTGCGCCTGACTTAAATAAATGTCGGGATGGCATCACATCTACTAGGAACTAACCGGATAACAATTGAACTGATGAAGTACATTCGGATCACTGAAACAGGTATCGGTGAAGAGTTTCGCGAAAGAGTCTAGACTCACAAGTCATCTTCAACCAAGAGAACTCTTGATGGTGCATGATGTCACCAAGTTGCCTTCAGTGCAAGGCGCAGCGGGCGATGGTAGAAGGGCGGTGAGTTGGTGGTGCCATCTAGACCTTGCTTTCGATCAGTGCAAAATTTTCGGCCATGTCACTAGCATTTCGTTGGGGAAGCAAGTTAGTTATCACATTTACACGTCAGGGAGAACAGATCGGTGTAGAACTCGACCGTACTCACGACCACCGTTGTGCCTCACTACTACCCTCCAAGGCTCTTTCCAACTCAGCCAGAGATTATTTTCTTGGGACACAGTGACAGAAGACAAGTCTCGGGTGTGCTTTGTGGGTCAATGGGAGAGATACAAAAACATGTTGATGTCTATAATTATGTTGTGGCGGCACAGGACATAGACTGAAGGTGTGTCCAGCGGCGAATGTTCCGAATTATAATGTGATTCAATACCGCCTTTGGGAAAAGTGTACAAATATGTCCTGTATTCCGGGACAAGTCACCGAAAGTGTCCGGACTCCATCCAAGAGAGCACGCAGCCCAGCCATTCGTTTGTTGTTTCAATAATATTCAATGGAGTCTGTGAATCATGCTCACCCGCAGATGGGACATCATGCACATGTGAGGGATTTTGGATCTGCGACGACTGCAAGGGGATGGGTTGAAATGGCAGTTGTCTTGTTACTCAGTCAAGGAGTGGCGACCCCGGGCCACGATGCGAGGGGTTGTTTTGCAGCGAGTCAGCGACGAACGCGATTACATCAAATGGTGTGTAATCCGTGCAGTGAGCCAACAGTGTGGGACGACTGCGTTGAAGAAGACTGGAGATGATCCGTTCGCGCCGGGATCGCCAGTGCCGGATGCAACGTCCGAATCAGTCGATGGAGATATATTAATATTTTGACTTCATATGTGGTACCGATGATTGTCTAGCCAAGATTTGGAGGGACTACACGACTACGGGTAGCTTGTAGGGTGGTGGAAGGTCGTGACTCTACAATCAGACCTCTTGTGCAAAAAAACACTAGTGTGTACTATGTGTCTATTATATCGGTGTAAGCTCTGCGATTCCAATTCGTGGTAACTCGCTGTTGAAATCAAACACGGTATAGAACTGCCGGAGGAAGATGGTCCCGATTGACCAGAATCCTAGTCGGATTCACCGGTCAGCATGGGAAGAGGTAATGCTGATCAGAAGAATCTCACTAATCTGTTCCACGGACGCAATTCCGCTAAAGCAATTGGGCGAGCCTTTCGCAACCCGATCCTTGTTGAGGACCTGGGCAGGCATTGAAAACAGCCTTCCACCAATGGTGAAACTCATGGAGGGAAAAGACCTGCATGGGACTACAAGGAGTCAATCAAAAGTACCAAAATCGATCGAAACTCACAGGTGTAATAATGATCGTCATAGACTGACCCACCGCCAGCCTTGTGCAGGGCTAAAACTCGCACAGAATCACCAAAAATGAGGTTGGAACCAGTGTCGATGAGGGCGGGTACATCTGTCAGAACCATTTTTCCGTCGACTCCAATGTTATCTATCCTCATCGTCCAGAGAATCTGTAAGGGCAATCTAAGTATGCATCCATACCGCCTGGCGTTTGTGCTCACCGCCGAATTTGTTACAGGGGTAAAGACGAGGGTGTTACGAAAATAAAGCGCCTCGTTCGTTCCACCGACGTACAGCTCGCCTCCAGAAGAGGTAAGCTTCAGTGAAAACACTGGTTGAGACAGCTTTCCTTCATTGTAGAGCGTGTGAAACAGAGGGCTCTGGCCGCGAAAATATGAGTAAGACGGGAAACCCAAGCCCAATATACCATCTGGAGCAAACTTGGATGCTTCCATACTTGAAGAGTATGTTGTTGCGGCACCGATGGCCTGAATGTCCGCCTATTCATTGGTCAGAAGTGATGATGTCCGCAAACAGTGAAAACATACGGTAAAACCAGCAATGGTTACATTGTCCGCGTATTGTTTACCACAGGCAATCCTGCCATCTGTAAATACTATCGCAAAATTTGTATTGAGGTCCACGTTGGTGATGTGGGGGGATGCGGGTTCTTTATTGAGGTCCAAGGTGGTGATGTGGAACGATGCGGGATCCCAGAGGTTACGGTGGCTTCTGCAGTTCTCATCACCGGTTGAGGCTGGAACAAAGAGATCGCTGGGTCGAATCAGACGAGGCGAGTGGATGGTACTGACGGCAAACACTTACCTAGAAGCGGTGTTTAACTGAACTGAGGTGGCGACTAGAGTGAGTGAGTGTACGAATGCACGGAAAAAACTTACCAGTAAAGGACTTGGGAGGAGTGCCGATCGAGATGGTCCCATACCACATGTAATCCCGGTAGCTTGTCAAATCAACGCCAGCTCCGGACCTGTCCCGTTGCACAGGAGAAGGATGCGGCGTTCCCGTGTTCGTTTCGGAGCTATCCATGCCACTTGGCCCACGGATGATATTGCTAAAAACGTGTGAGCAAAAACGATGACTGAGGAGATCGCAGGTCGATTTACGCGTTATGTGATATAGCATGAAATTCGCGTGCGTCGGGATCAGAGCGTTTCGTGAGTGGTATGGCTAATCCATCACTTCCTCCCCTAGGATCAGGTGTTTTGGCGGCCAAAACAAAAACAGGCACTGTGACGGCAATAAATGTAATCAGCTTGAAGAGCATTGGGTCGTAAATGTGGAGGAGCACAAATACCATCAAATACGAGCGCCTGACTCAAATAAACGTCTATATGCCAATGGCATCACGACTAACCGGATAACAATCAAACTGATGAAGTAGTACATTCGGATCATTGAAACAGGGATGGGTCAAAATTTTCGCAAAAGACTCCGGACTCATAAGATGGATTCAACCGAGAGCACTTGTAACCCTTGATGGAACATGTCACAACGTTTGCCTGCAGTGCGTAGTGGGCGATGGAAGAAGGGCGGTAAGTTGGTGGTGTTATCTACACCTTGCTTTCGATCAGTGCAATTTTTGGCCATGTCAGCGTTCTTCGTTGCGGAAGCAAGTTAGTTGTCACATTTCCATGTCAGGGAGAACAGGTGTGTGTAGAACTCGACCGTGCTCACGACCGCCGTTGGGCCTCGGTACCCTGCAAGGCTCTGCCCAGCTCAGCCAGAGATTGTTTTCTTGGACAGTCTACCAGAAGACAAGTCTCGGGTATGCTTTGTGGGTCAATGGGAGATATACCTTAAATTGGTCGAATTTAATCCACATACTGCAAAGCATCTCGGCCTCCTTCAGCCCCTTCACAAAGTTGGTCAAGACACTATACCGCATAAAGACGCCAACAACATGCACGACGCGTCCACGCGACACAAATGCGGCAGTGACCGCCGAGAAATCTGTGATTTGCTTCAACGTCACCGCCAGTTCGTCGCACAGTCCATTTATCTCCCACAGTCGAAATGCCGCACGTTTGCATCAACACCAAAACAACAAGACGAAGAAACACTCACGAATCACACGAGACGGCCGCTCGTCGTGTCTCAGCGGCGACACAGGCGACAACACTGACGAAATCTCAGGCTCCGTAAACTCGCTCGTAGTACCGAGGTACCTGATCACCGCTCGCTTGAGCAACAGCTCCTGCCGTCGCACTTGCACGTCAGACTTAGTGCCCGGGCCTCATTCCCATATCGTAGTTGGCAAGTCGTCGGTTCTCATTTTTACTAGCTCGCCGAACTGACGGTCGTGATATGAACAGTCGACGATGAATACCGGTTTTGGGGACATACATGGTGCGGTTTTGGGACTCTTCGGTGTACGACAACGCCACCTCTTCGTTGTCGTTTTTTAGCATGATCACGATCGTGTCTTGATGGCTGGACAAAAACTCGAGGGCCTAAGCAAGCGAATCAGTAAAACGCAAATGAATCAATCGTAACACGCGTGACCCACCTGGTGATTCGCCGTCGTGTGCTTCGTACCCAGCGATGCGAGCATAGCCGCGACCACTTGCGGCGTCGGCATAAACAACTGATATGATACAAGATAAAAACGAATCTTGGTGTACGAGCGCATGAGCCAAGGCACATGACCATCCACGACAACAAAACGCACGCATAAATGACTGATCCTCTTCCAGCTTCAAATCCAAAAACTCGCACTGCGACAAGATCGGGAGGATCTGCGCGCTCTGCACCCGATCGCGTCTGCGTCATGTGCGTGAACAAGGACATCCTGGCCCCGTACACATACAACGGGTTCAAATCGTCTGCGCAATCCGTCAGTCTACACACACGAAAAGACTCGAAACGGCTCGACGCACCCGGATTAGGCTCTAACACACACTGCAAGTGCATCTCCGCCTCCTTCAACTCCCTCACGAAATTTGTCAGTCCGCCATACCACATCAGCGACACCAATAACATGCGCGACGCGTCCCCGCGACACAAATGCGTCAGCGAATCGAGCAGCATGAACGACGCCGTCTTCCACACCTCTGTCCCGTCGACCGCTCGTGCTCGCTTCCAACGCAGGCAACCTGTGCACGCGTGTAGGCATCAGCGACGACCGCGTAGACCCAGACCCACTGCGGCTCTCCGCGAACGACAACGATAGCTCGTCCCTCGAACCGAGCGCAGACACCGACAACGCCATCGACCGCTTCCCAAACGTATCGACCAGAGAGGAAGATGTTTCCACGTCCACGTGCCCGTCGTCCGCAGAAACGAGATGCAGAAGGCAAGCACATTGCCGCGTAACAGCTCCGAACGGTTATTAATTATTGTCCAACACGCACTCGAGAAGGTTCCGAAGAAGTCCAAACAGGCGGGTTTGCAACGAACCCGCGTCGAGGTC